>JAKTVE010002464.1:58302-88264 GCA_030557065.1 Metschnikowia rubicola | reverse complement strand
CTATAGATTTTAAACGGCACAAGGCTATGACTTTAGGTGCTTTTGGGCCGCGACGTAATTGGCTCCGCTTTCCATATTTGGATGATGCACGGTGTACAGGGGTGAAAGTAAGGCGGACATGGCGGGCCGTTCGTCCCAATAGTCTACAGTTTATTATTAATTTTCTTTCAGACTCAACCAGAGTTTTGCTAGAGATACGTGACTTCTATGACTTTTTCATACCATGTGAATGACTTTTAGAATGTTTTGTCACCTGTTGGATTGCTGACTAGTGTGATAATTGGATCTAGAATTCGTTTACAGCCTGGACAAGCACACAGACAATGGACTTTATAAGCAAAATCATTGATATACGATCATATGACATTTCGATATTTTCGCATCGAAATGTCAATCCAGTAAAAGTGCATTTTCTTTTATCGAAATTCTATTTGGTATGAGGAACGCACGATAGCCAGACCGCGGGCGCCACGTCTTGAGATAGACTATCAAACAAAGCCATCCACCGCAACGGCACCGCGAATTATAATTATCAGCTCGGCCGCCTCTGACCAAGGTACGAAAGGTTTTTCCTTATTTTGATTCTCGAAATTCTCTAGCTTCGGCGCGATCAATCAAACCGTCATTACTTAAAATCGACTCACTTGCTTCACGCTCAATCAGCCCTGTAAAGTGTAAGGTGTGACACGATTGGACTGAAAGAACACTCATTGACTTCACTGATCGTGAGTAGTAAAAAGAAAAAAAAAATCACGATTTCATCCGAATACCGTGGTTAGTTCTTATCCTTGCCCAAGACTTAAGCACTGGCGCTTATCTGATGAGGCGTCGTTCCCAAAGATCTCTTTCCTTCTATTTGAAAGGTCTCGCTGCGCTAAAATGAATTAAGTAAAAAGAAAGGTTTTAAGTTTCTTATTTTGAAGCCACACGAACTCGGAAATCATGAAGAAATGATAATAGATGAAAAAGTTTGAAACAGAACAAGTCCACCCAGTTTCACTGTGGCTTCATAACAGAAAACCTTAATTTTATCACCCTCACTGGCAGCTCCCATGTTGTATAGAAGTGATGTGAACTTCGACGCTGCGTCTGATGCAAACACTTTTTCCTCAATTATCAACGTATACACTTTCTCACCCCAATTTGTCAAAAAAAAAAACTAAAAGATCTTTCTCGTTTCTCACGTTCTCAATAAATCCAAGTGTCGGGCCCCTGTCCCAATGCGGCAATGTATGCTGCACCTCCTCTGCGGCGGCATCTCTTTTGAAACACTCTCAAGCCTCGCGCAGCGCAGCGCTTGATGCGTCTCCTCAGGAGATAACCTTTCAAGTGCAACATATTCTTAGACGGGTCACGCTTCCCTCCCCCCTTTCGATTTCCGACACTTTTTTGTCTCCCGTTTTTTGCAGCCAAACTTCTACCTCGTTTATGAGACAAGAACTGGCCGACTCTTTCCTATTCCCATACCACTCATCATCGGTGCTCCATGCATCCCTTATTTCGCAGATCCATAACTCTGGACGAACTACCCGTGCACAGAATCGATGAGGAGTACGGCTCTAGCCGGCCAATCAGGGATGGCCTGATGAGTGCCCCTAGAGCATCTTTCCATGAAAGACGACATTCAAACGATGTCACGCGCTCCGGGACAATGTCAGTGTCACATGATTTGTATGATCCTGGTGAGCGGATCCCCTCATACGAGCTGTCACAGGAACAACACTCTTGGCAACCACTTCGGCCCGCTGCAAGACTGCAGCATGACTTGAGCGGGGTAAGTGCATCACGCGACTCAGTGCTCGAGCGAGGCCGCCCCTTGCCAATAAACATGCCCCCTGTCTTGACGACCACGAACATGAGAAATAGAGGCAGCGTAGATACTACTAATGGGCGTGTACGTGAGCGGGATACAGCACCAAGCCCAGTGCGTGACGAGAAACGCTCGCTAAAAACGCTAGGCTTGAAATTTCTCAATGCTCGCCAGCACTTGTTGCTTGCCGCATGCAGAGACATTTCTTTGATACCATGTGTCATAGGCTTATTTCAGTCATGGTGGATGCTATTCAAAGGTGTGGAATTTGAGCACGCATCCACCTCTGGAATCACTGCAGCGCGAATGTCGGAACATTTTCTCACAGGGATGTGGTGCTTGGTAGCCGGCTACCTTCTGTACTCCGTGCTCGACGGGCTTATGGTACGGTGGATTGTCAGCTACACCACTACAGGATCCATTGTGCGCATGGCCACGATGTCGGCCATATTGGTTGCAATAGAGCAGTACTTGGTAGCGGCATTCTCTGCGGAGGGTTACAACTACGCTCTCCATACCTGGATTTTGATTAGTTGTGCGCTCACACTTCTATACATTGGCCAAAATTTTGTCACGTCGAACATCGATCTCAAGGGCAAGTACAGACCTCGCTTTTTTGACTTCTACAACATTGTTGTGTTTGCCGTTGTGCCCGTTGGAATGGCCAGCTTTATTACCATGATCGGATTGCTACGGTCGCTTTTAATTCTACGTTTAGATGTTGACCAACAGGGCGTTTGATGTCAGTTGCTCAGCTAACTGATTTAACCGCTTGCTCGAATATCGAGGGCCGCGCATGCATAATTTGTTCTGCTCCCTGGAATCTCGCCTCTGCATCAGTCCTCCACGAATGTTGTTATTATAATATAGATATACCTTATCACAAGGGTGGCGTTCACGCAAATTTTATTCTCGCTCACCTATCTGCTTTTTTTTTTCTGTTTTAGCTGGTGTTGAATGAGGTCATTTTTGCTGTCATGTGGCGTGAGTCTATTGCGTTCGCCATATGATTCTGTGGACTTTTAATATTGCTTGTTCAAGCTAGTCAGAGTGAAGTGCTACAGATAGACTGGCTGAGTATTCCTATCGCTTTTCACTTGCCCTTCAGTGGTCTCGACTCTTCATATATCTGAGAATCACAAAAACCCATTGGTTTTTTACGAGACAAAGCCATTTTCACAAATGATGTGTGTTTCGTCGGCCTGTTACCTCAAAGTGCGCTTAAAATGGCCTTTTCGTACGTATTCTGACCACATAATGATCGATAATTCGCAGTACTCTCTCCTACACTGAGAGACAAAAGTCACGAAAACTGGTAGCTTGCCGTGTATATATATATATTTTGCTCGCTGATGGCAGTATACTGTACGTCCACATATGTTATCACATCTCGAATTTTACTCGCTACTCATTTTCGCATTCGCTGGAGTGCATGTTCCAAAGCGCGCCTAATGTGGAACCAAAAAAAAAAAAAAACGACCGGCCCTAACTCAAATACCGCTCCATCATAGTCCAAAATGGGTGTACATATATACGGTAAGGCCATCAAACACAACGCGTTGGTGCGTATCGGGTTGGCGAAACGGATCTTTGGCGTTGGGTACCAAACGGCGCAGGAGATATGCGCAAAAGTCGGGATTTACCCACAAATGAGAATGAACCAGCTCAGCGAACCGCAGATCATGGCTATTAATAAAGAGCTCTCTGAAATGACGATCGAAACCCAATTAAAACAGAAGATTTTGGACGATATTGCGTTGAAGAGATCGATTGGCTCGTATGCCGGTATCAGACACGCCAATTCCTTGCCTGTGAGAGGCCAGGGCACGAGAAATAATGCCCGCACGGCGAAGAAGTTAAACAGATTGGACAGAAAGTTGTAAAGGTGGCTTGTATATATAATGCATAACGATATGAAACTGTGGCAAGTGGATGGAAAGTATCGAAGGGGGCTTTGGAGGCTACTCTCTGTTGTATATGAGGGCTATAGTGAGCAGTAATGCTAGTCTGCTAGATACAGCGACACCTGAAGGAGTAATCTGCGTAATGTTTTTGGTTTCACTCCAAAAGTTGTTTGAGTTCTCGAAAAGTAAGGATCTTGAGACCTTGGCTACTCACCCTACTGAACCCTCTAGCACGGTCAAGCTCTGGTTTCCATACATTCTACCACAAACCGCGCTTTGGCATTCTAGCAAACGATGCATTAGGTAGAGACTTATTCAATCATTCAACTTCGATGACAATTTGCCTTGAAAGATACACGAAAGCTCGTTTGTTTTGTGAGTATACGGCAAAATGAATGTATACATCTAATCTACATATAAAGTGAACGACCCATGACTGATTTCACGAGTCTCACTGTATAATGGGCTTGAGACCGTACAGGGTAATTATATCTGGGCTCAGCATTGAATGTTCTTAGAAATTGGTCCAAGCAAGAATTTTTTTTTTTTTAAATTTCAACCAGACTTTTTGTAATATACTAAAAAGTCCCTCCTTTTACGTTCAGACATTTTTGCCGTGTACGATTTTCAGAGCTTCAGCGTCTTAAACAAGCTCTATAAGTGTTGAGTGCCGGGCGATTTGGAACAATTTTGGATAACTCAAATTCAAAAGTTCGTTTTTACTCGCTAAGTCAGGTAATGTGAAGTAGACGTAATTTTATCAATCGACAAGAATGGGGTACCACGTGTACGCAGTGGTTGATCGATTGGTTTTACGGAAGACTATTGATTTCATAATCGATGGCAAGTTTCACTAAAATCATCTCGTCTCTGGGAACGTTTTCTTGATGAAGAATGAATAATGTCCTGGGAAATAGTCCTCGAGCAAAAACTCTCGTAGTGAGTGAATGCTACAAGTGGAACAATTTTGCAGAATTCTTGCTGTAAGCAAATCACATAATAATCTTTCACTCTGACTCGTCTATTCTCTTGACAAAAACAATAAAGAATTCTAAAGTATTACTGGTCTATAACGTGATCAGCTTCGTAGGCATCTTTTTTAGGATGAACAGGCCAAGTCTCATCAAGTTATAGTAATAAAAAGGATTACATGCCCAGCTCATGCGTAAGCACGAGAAGAGTTTACCCTGTAAGTCCTAAGCAAAAAGCTTTCTTTCTACTCAAATATCATGAATGAAATTTTTAATACATTCAAATAGTTTCAATCCGCGCATGTCCCCGCCTTACCCAAAAAGCTGGATTGAATCTTCGCCCAAAACTTCTTCTTCCTCGTCCTCGGCTTCAGGCTCACTATCGTCGTTTTCTTTCATACTGATCTTTTGGCCCAAAAGCGACGCGAAGAACTCGTCGATCTGGTCATCGTTCCACTGTACCCATTGTCTCGGCGTGTCGAAATTGGCGATTGGCTCTTGCACGTGGAACCGCAATTTTCTGCCCTTAGAAGCCTTGTTATCGACGTTTTTCTTCAATTTAGTAGACGCGGCGCCACGCAAAGCAAATTGGAGCCCCAGCGTCGGATCGCTCAGCTGGATTTTCTTATCGACCAAGTCGTTCAACAACACACGGTAAAAGTCCTCATCATCGAAAATCTGGGGGATTTCTTGCATGTTCAACGACCTCGTCTGTGCAGGAACATCTGACATTTCATCGGCATCCATGTTTCCGTTGCCATTTACATTTTCCGGGTTGGTATCGTCTGCTGTGAATCCGAGCGGCGAGATCTTGCGTCTGTTGAGCCGCGTGCGTTTCACAAGCCGGTCCATGTCGGCCAAATTGTTCGCCACCTGCTGCTCTGCCGACTGGTTCAATGCCTTGAACTTGCTGGCATTCATTGCGCTCGAACCGGACGAGTTCTGGATCTTCGCCAGCCATTTGGTCAACACCTGTGAGCGGTACTGCAGCAATACGGCATCCTGCTGCGTGCTGCGGGCCAAATACTCCTGTAAAGTGCGTTTTTTCGCAGGCTTTTGTGTGGGGAGTTGTTCTCTTTCAAGAAGCGCGTCGCGCAAGGCTCCAATTGTGTCCAACAAGTCGAAACACGCCGTGGTGGCCAGCTGGATTTTTTCGCCTGTGTCTTCAGTGTTATCGCAAACCTCCTTGAACTGTTTTTTGGTGGCGGGGAGCATGTTCAGTGAGGTCAATGCCTTCTGCACCTTCAATCTAGAGTCGATGAGAGCGTCAAACTCCTTGTGTTGCTGCAAAATCGAGTATCCTTTCAACGCGTCGGCGGCAGCAGACTGCGAGAGCCTGCTGACAATATGTTTCCGCTCCGACGCCATCATCTGCTTGATTTTCTCCCGCTGTCTGTTATCGGATCCTGCATCCAGCTCGTTTTCGCTGCTTGAGCCCGTTTCCTCGCCAGAATCGTCCTCGGACTCGCTATTAGGGCTTTCTGAGTCAGATTGGTTGCGTTTTCCAGCTAGAGTCCTCTCTTTTTCGTCTATTTCTTCTGAATCGTCACTTTCGGACCCATCTGAACCGTCTTCCAGGCCCGATTCGCCGCTTTCACTTTCCTCATATAAAGCCTTTCTATTTGTTACCTGACCCGTGTATTTTTTATCCTTGATCAAACCGTCCTCACGTCTGATCTTCGATTTTGCCACTTTCACGTAATGTTCTCTTTGCGCAGCCTCATTGTCCAGGCCCAGAGAGTTATTTTCATTATCACTATTACCAAAAGGGTCGGCCAATTCCGAGTTTTCGATATCGAAATCGTTCTTGGGAGCACTGAGCTCTGCGATCTGCTCTGCTAAAGACTTTTTGCCCATATTTACAAGTTTGAGAAGATTGGGCGGGATGTATAAGTTGTTTTATTTGGGCTTTAGTGCTTTTCTGGAGCGACTTTAGGTGATGAACGCTCATTTAGAGATGAGGCCCATCGCGCATCAGCGAAAACTGGTGTGCATACAGTCTATAGTAGTGTTTCGATAATTTGAATGATCAAGTAATCTCCTCGATAAAAGCGCTGGAGAATATAATTTATAGGTCGATTTGCTTTAAGAACACACTACCCGTTTTGTTGATAACAGACTTTTTCGGTTTGAAGCTGTCACGAGAAGAATAGTAAGACCTACAGTAGTCATCAATCTCAGGTCACGTGCTTAATCCCTGCACTGCTCTGATTATATACATTTGGGTTTCAGAGGAGCTACTTCATGGCAGATTCATGAAAAGAGACTAAATTGGTCATTTTGGCTGCAATTCCCCTTGTCTTCGCATAATAAGAAGTGCTTAGATCCGCAGACCCGAGTGTGCTCCTGAATGTAAGCATTTTCTCCATGACA
This sequence comes from Metschnikowia rubicola, assembly GCA_030557065.1. Lineage (NCBI taxonomy): Eukaryota > Fungi > Ascomycota > Pichiomycetes > Serinales > Metschnikowiaceae > Metschnikowia > Metschnikowia rubicola. Next base: position 81,206 of record JAKTVE010002464.1, on the reverse strand, counting down.
GAAAAAAGTTAGGGTGGAAAGCGGAGCTCGATTTTGCAGCACATTCAACACTATCTAGTTTTGCGTGTCTTGAAAACAACTGAACTGGGGGGGTTTCCGTTTACGTATAGTATCAAACTAATCACGTGACATAATCACGACAAAGTCATTTCAGCTTCAAATTCTAGCACTAAAGCTTCTTTCAGTATCCTCTATTCTGATAATTCTTGGTGGCTTTGTGGCCAGCCAAAGCTACCCATATACAAAAACATTAGAGGGATGGTCACCGTAAAAGAAACCACAAGAGATAATCATTTCGTGCGCCAATTCTACTAGGCTTGGAAGTGACAGCAGATTCTAATCCATGGCCATAAAGCGCAATTTGCTGACATTGAATTTCAGCTGGAACTGTAAATTCACCAAATTTTGGCCATAGGGCTTAGTTCACATGAGCTGAACAGCAATCTGACGGCTCATGTAAATACAGAAAGTCACGTGACTTACTCTTCCATTGCCTCTGGCAACTCCTCCTTAGGCACGCCCGTGATGATCTCATCCAAATCTGGCTTTTTCTGTCCCACAAGAGCATCGTACTCTGCCTGGTTGTCCTTCTTATTCTGCTCGATCAGCTTGTATTTCTCCACGGACTTCATATACTGCTCCAAATTGTATCCTGCACCAGCCTGACTCTCCAAAGGCGTGTATGGGCGTTGCTTCAAGTCCTTCAATCTTCTTTTATGCACTTTTCCACGCGTATGGCGGTCCAATGTGATCTGGTTCTCGAAGTATTTGGCACATTCGACACAATAGTATTGGCCCAAACCGGGTTTAGTTTCATCTAGAGGCTGGTTTTTCAACGCCACAATCGAATCACGGCTCGAGAGATCGTTGTATACCAAATCAAGGTCCCGCGTTCTTCTCTTGGTTTTATAACGTTTCACACTGTACCTACCCATTTTTGTGTCCAAAATTCCTTGTTGAATATGTGATTCAAGAGTATAGAGTTATGGCGTATGGGAGTGCGATGCGATGCGATGCGGTGAACAGGCCGCGCGCACTATACAAGCAAAAAAAAAAAAAAAAAGAAATATATATATATATAAGATTGCAGTGATGATAGCCTTAGAGAATCGTGTGGGTTGGGCAGGATTGTGTGTCTTGTTAGTTCATTTTCCAAAGGAAAATTTTTGATTCAGAAATGCCACTGTGAAAACAATTTCCGCTTCAATGACGGTCCTATTATTTTTGAGTGAAACCCATAATAATATCAGGCCTGACTTGTTCACCAAAGAGGAAACACCCAATTTCTCACTGTGCAAAAAATGGGGCAAACAATAGGTTCATTCAAAAACGGCTGGTTCCGTTTTTTTTTAAGCATGAAGTAAATGTCCTCTCTCATTGTGCCACGATTTGCTCATAAATCTCGACTGCTGCGTTTGGCGAGATTTTTACCTGCGCGTGCATGTTACGAGTTGCGAAGGTTGCAAAAGAGAGGCCTTTCTCGAATTATCGCAACGTAAACCCGATGATTCGATTTGATGAAAATTCGCTTATATCTTTGGAAACAGCAAATTGCGAAGAAGCCTTCGCTTTGACTTTTGCAAAGGCGTGCATGTTAAGTAATTTCTTTTCATATGTTCTGCGTAAAGCCTGGGCTTATCTGATCAAGCTTATTATTTTTGCATCCTCATCATAAGGAGTGTCAGCGGGCAATGTTTGCATCACTCCTTTCTTCACAAGCATGGCTTTGTCTCTCAATGTACACTTATAGCACTGGCCAGCTCTTGGAAAATGATAAAATTTCAAAGATACTTGCGGGAAGGACGAAAATGGTCAGTACAAAAACATCTGAAAAAACAAGATCTTGCAAAGGGATTCAATTGCAGCAGTTGCTTTCCTCTTCCTTGCCTCATAGGATCTTTTCTTTCCGTAGCCAATAAAGCAGGTCACCCATCATTACCGGCTTCAAAATCGAGCCTGAGAATCGTGTTAAATTTCAATGACACATGACCCTTCAAACAATGATCTTTTCATTCCAAATCCCCAATTTATTCCAAAAAAAGAGGCAAATGATTCGTAAAAATCAATAATGTAAATGAGCAGTCACTTCAGGTCACGTGCGCGTCCAGCGCTTACTCTGCACCAGCTGCATTGTGTGCACGCGCGCACTGCTCGGTATGGCAACGAGAAAAAAAATCGTGCAAATTCCATAAGTCCTCTTTTTTTTGACCATCAAGTAACCAACCGGTATGTGATAAATCCTTATAAAACCTGTGCAAGCGAGCGAAACACCATTTACGAATATTTGCTAGCAGGCAGAATCCATGCGTGCGAACGAGGATCTCCCCGAAAGCCAAAAACTTCGAGCAAAGATCTCCAACATTCGAACAGAGCAGGCTATAGACGGTGAGGCTCGCTGAAAACGAACACACTCTCTTATCGAATCGGCGACAGCATATTTGAAAGTGCATCCATCGAGAAAATGCAAGCTTTTTTCATCAGGTGTCATTTGTTAATTGCTTCATTATCTCAAGAATCGTTCGATTGAGAGAGTTTTTTAACGGGGCATCATCTATCAAATGTATCATAGAGATGTCTGAAAATATGCCAAATTCAGGTATCAGCGATCCCTTTGGTGCAAATCTTCGCCACACTTTTGCCGCTGACTTTTTGTGCGCCGCACGCCTGCTGCAAATTCCGTGCGCATTAATAAGCACCAGAAAATATCGCGGTTCATATAAAATCCTTCGCGCGCGCACAATTTTCACCGTTGGCTAGTACTAACTTTTCCAGACAAAATGGCTAGAAGACCCGCTAGATGTTACAGATACTGTAAGAACAAGCCTTACCCAAAGTCTAGATACAACAGAGCTGTCCCAGACGCCAAGATCAGAATCTACGACTTGGGTAGAAAGAAGGCCACTGTCGATGAGTTCCCATTGTGTGTCCACTTGGTCTCTAACGAGTTGGAGCAGTTGTCCTCCGAGGCCTTGGAAGCCGCCCGTATTTGCGCTAACAAGTACATCACCAAGATCTCTGGTAGAGATTCTTTCCACTTGAGAGTGAGAGTCCACCCCTTCCACGTCTTGAGAATCAACAAGATGTTGTCGTGTGCCGGTGCCGATAGATTGCAGCAGGGTATGAGAGGTGCCTGGGGTAAGCCTCACGGTTTGGCTGCCAGAGTCAACATTGGTCAGATTCTTATGTCCGCCAGAACCAAGGACTCTAACAAGGCCGTCGTTATCGAGGGTTTGAGAAGAGCCAGATACAAGTTCCCAGGTCAGCAGAAGATCATTATCTCTAAGAAGTGGGGTTTCACTCCTCTTAACAGAGACGAGTACATTGCCAAGAAGAACAACGGTGAGGTCAGAGATGACGGTGCTTACGTCAAGTTCTTGTCCAGAAAGGGTAACTTGGCCGAGAACTTGGCCCAGTTCCCAGACTACCAGTACCAGGTTTAAATACCCCCGCTGTATAGTTTAGCTCTGGAATACTAGATCCTTGAATCTTTGAATCTGTTGTAGACTTTGATATTTCCATTCGGACTAGCTGTAACTTCTTGTAAAGAAGTGTGGGATCTTTGGGCAACTGAGTTATGCCCTCAATCAAGAATGTCAGCTTGTAAATTCATTTTGCGACATTTTGCTCCTTGGCGAGTTTACTTGATCTGGGAAATGTCGTTGTAGGGCACTTGAATTAGGCATCTCTTTCATTCCCAGAAATCGAGGATTCATAAAGTAATCTAGAAAGAAGCATTCGAGCCTTCATATATAGAAAAGTTATGATTCTTTTTATAATATTCGCCTTTCTCATCAGAGCTTTTGTTGATCAAGCAGCATCAGCATTTTGATCTGGCGGTTCTGAGGAAAGATATCGCCCGTTTTCGCCGCGCTTTTCTGCGGTTACGGGCACCTGACTTACACGCCAGACTCGCGCCCACTAATCGAGATCTCGAATTGTGCAGCACAGAAATTGTACGATATGATGGCGATGTCAAGGCCCAAAATAAAAACTTGCAGCCCAACAAATGGAAGATCTATTTTTACCCCGCTATTTCCCAAAACCATATAAGTGAGCGCTTTCCGCTGTAAGCTTTTTTGTCTCAGCCTCGTGTCTGCGCGTGTCTGCCGCACCGAGCGACATCCATCCACGCGCCCACTTTCGTCGCGTCAGACACGTTGGCATTCCAGAGCGCGACTATAAAAAAAACGCAACGGGCCCAAAAAAAAAAAGAAGCTTTTTTAATTGACCATATTTACAGCCGCAAAACACAACATGTCCTTCGCCCACAAAGAAAAGCCAGACACCTTGGTGTTGTTCGACGTCGATGGTACCTTGACCCCCGCCAGATTGACCATCTCCGAGGAGATGAAGCAGACCTTGCAAGCCTTGAGAAAGAAGGTTGTTATTGGTTTCGTCGGCGGCTCCGACCTCGCCAAGCAGGTTGAGCAGCTTGGCCCCACCGTGCTCCAGGACTTCGACTACTGCTTTTCTGAGAACGGTTTGACCGCTTACAAGCAGGGCAAGGAGCTTGCCTCGCAGTCGTTTATTGGCTGGATCGGCGAGGAGAAGTACAACAAGTTGATCAAGTTTGTATTGAGATACTTGTCGGAGCTCGACCTCCCAGTCAGAAGAGGTACCTTTGTGGAGTTCAGAAACGGTATGATCAACATCTCTCCTGTCGGAAGAAACGCCTCCACCCAGGAGCGTAACGACTTTGAGAAGTTTGACCTCGAGCACAAGCTCAGAGAGAAGTTCGTCGAGGCGTTGAGAAAAGAATTCGCCGACTATGGCTTGACCTACTCCATTGGCGGCCAGATCTCTTTCGACGTGTTCCCAACAGGTTGGGACAAGACCTACGCCTTGCAGCACGTTGCTGACGAAGGATTTAAGGAGATCCACTTTTTCGGCGACAAGTCTTACAAGGGTGGTAACGACTACGAGATCTACACCGACGAGAGAACCATCGGCCACGCCGTCAAGGAGCCTGCTGACACCATCAGAATCTTGAAGGAGTTGTTCGACTTGTAAGTGTGCAAGGACGGCCCATGGCCGTGTGTATTCTATAGACAAGCAATAAATTAATGTACATCATCATTTGCGGCGGTAAAAAAGCGCTGAGCTGTGCTCTCCCGCTGCAATCACCTGTTCCACGCCCTTCATATCGCCGTCGCCAAGCTGGAGTCTATTCCTGTTCTGGTCGTTCAACTTCAACGCCAACTTTTTTGTGGACCCGTCAAAGTCTTCAGGCTCAAGAAGTTTCGGCATCGGTGAGGGCTTGGCGCTCTTTGCAATACGGCCGTTACCAAATTGACCTTGCAAATTGTCGCCAAACACCAACACCTCCTTCTGCAGGCCGGCATTGTCTAGAGTCACGAAGACATGGTCGCCGCCACCGACAATACTCTTGATGCCAATATTTTGGGCCGTGTTCGTCTCCTCGTCGTATTCCCTCATGCCCACGAGGCTCTTCAACACCAGCGGCGTATGCGACATGTGCACGTACCTTGAAATTCCCAACTGTCCTTTCAAGCCATCGCCGAAACTAAGAATGAGGTCCTGGTCGCGATTCTCGGCATGATAGGCCATTTTCACGAAAAACGTGTTGCTGGCGGCGGCAAGGTCTTCGACAGAAAACGTGCCGTTCTTACCAACATCCTCCAAGCTGTACTTAGCAATCCGCGCCAAGTCTTTTAATGAGTAAACCATCTTGGGAACGGGCTGTGTGTCGTCTGCAGAAGCAATCGTGCGTCCGCATTGACATGCACTGTTGTCGCCCCATGTCCACAAGTTGCCATTCAGCTCCAAAGCGGCATTTGTGTATTTTGTGGCAGCAATCGCCGAAAACTGGCGCGGTTTCACTGTTCTTGTACCCGTCAGCAGCGCGACAACCTCGTTGTTTAAGTTTAACAACTCAAACGCAGTGTTTTGCGGCACGGCTTCGAGGTTTGTTGGGGCATAGCGGGGAAGGCCGAACTGGCCCTTGTTCTGTGGAACTTCTGCAGCGTTCACGCCGAAGAGCCGGCCTTGAGAAGTAAGAAGAAGAAGATGGTCGGCACCGGCGACGGCCGAGTCAATCCGCTCGCGCCTGCCAAAACCCTGCAACCCCACCTTTTCTACGGGATACACCACCGTAGACGAAAACCAGCCTTTGTTGGGCTTTGCGCCAGGAGTGAGCTTGCCGCCGAGATAAATCTCCTTTTGATTTTGAGCCACATAGAAGAAATTGCCGCCGGCATTCAACACCTGACGAACTTTCCCGGGCATCTGGACCTGCACAGGGCCAATGCTTTTATTGTAGTGGAACACCCGACCCTTATCGTCCACAGCAACCACGTAATCGTCAGTTACCAATACGTCTTTCATGAACATGCCGTCAAATCCCGCCACCCTCGCAGGCAACTTCTTCCCAGAAACAGCGCCAAAAAGATAGACGCCAGGCACGCTGCGCAGATCCTGTAACGCCAGCACAAACGCCGGGTCTGCCTCGGCAGTGAAACGATCCACCAAGTTGGCCACGGTTTTTTTGTTCTTCTTCGGATCGTTCATATCCCTGACCTGCGAAACGTCGACATCGTACGCGTAAAAACCCTTGAAATACGCCTTCAAATACTTGTAGTTCATCACAACTTGGTAGGTGGCAAGAATGCCCACTAGCGCCACTACGCCAGCACCTAAACCCTTCATGCGCTCCCTCGTCTCCCACTTCGCCCGCTCCCGTTGCTTTTCGTGCTGGAACTCCTGCTGCAAAAGCATGAGCTGGTACTTATACTCGGCCAGATTCGGCTCCAAATTCTGGAGTTTTGGGTGCAGTTCCAACGAAGGCTCATGCTGGAAATCCGCCAGAAGCCTGCTATGCTGGCTCTCGGACCCGAAGTTGTCGATCTCAGGCCCGAAATCGTACGCTTTTTTCTGCTTATTGAACTCGTCTATCGATCTGTAGCGCAGGTTGAGCCTCCGCTGGGAGAGCCCTAGGCCACGCAACATGCGCGAGGCGTTCCGTGAAATCATAAGCTTCTCTTATGTTTGCAGGGGTTTAGCTTAAATTTATTTCTTTTTTCTTAAGTAGAAACTTAGATGAGTTAAAGTTGGATTAGAAAGATGACCAGAAAGTAAAGAGAAGCGCGAGGATTTGATGCCTAGGGTCATTCTTTGTAGAGGGCGGAGGCCCAGTAAGATGCGCGGTTTATCAAATCATTTTGAGCACTGTTGCAAAAAGGGGTAGATTGAACTGTTCACCGAAAATACAAGGAGTTCTAATTTTACTTGCAAAGACTCAGAATATTCACGTAATTATCCGGAGTATCAAGGAAAATGTACATCTAAATGCATTTACACATGTGTATGGCAAATATGGGAGCTTACGGTTATTCTCTCAATACTCCGCCAATCTCAGGTTTCACCGGTGCCTGCCCCTAAGGAAAAGCACACCTAGCCTTGACGAACTTGTTTAAAAAGAAACCATAAAATATCTGAAGGTGTTCATAGAGAGAGACCTGGAAAAAAGTCTCATTCTTAAAAGGTGTTCAAGCAATTTGGTCACCGTTGTGTTTCCTTCGCCAAAAAGGGTTTGCAAATCACTGCCGTACATTCAGTGCATGCCAGGTGCGGTTGTCCCGGACATGATCACGTCGCACAACCATGCAAAGCCCGTTGGACAGAGACACTAGCAATACAAACTAGCATCAAAGGATTGATAATATCCAGAGTGCAACAGATTTGAATAACCGAACACTCATCTTCAAATATTCTCGATACCTTTAAACTTTTAAATCCACAATATCGCACAAAGTATCACCATTATGAACCATATCGGGCTTTTCCGGAGGAATCTCAGTACCGTGACCCGTTTCGACACCAAAAAGTTTGTGCAACTGCTTGAAAAAGGTGGCTTTAGCCTGCAGCAGGCCGAGACCGCGGTGGGAATCGTCAACAAGGCCGTGAATGACGGAATCAGCCTTATTGCAAAGAATTTGGTCACGAAGGAGCGCCTCAACTCGGTGGCGTACCAGCAAAAAGTCGATTTTGCGAAGTTGAAAGGCGAGTTGCAAACCATGGACAAGAGTGAATTCACCAGTTTGAAAAAAGACCAGGAGCTGCTCCGCACAAACCTCACAAACCTCCAAAATAGGCTCAAGGAGGAGATCACGAAAAACCTGGCTGGGGTAAGACTAGACCTCAACCTAGAGAAAGGCCGCATCAGAGAGGAGAGCTCTATTCATGAGCTGAAAATCGAGGATACATTCACACGCATTGACGAGGAGATTGCTAACGTCCAGATGCAGATAAAGTCGGTCAAGACACAGGTCATGCAGTGGTTGATTGGTGTCAGTTCCGGTACGGCTGCGTTGATGCTTGCGTTTGTTCGGTTTTTTGGGTGATTTCTGGTTTGGGGATTTCACAAAAATTGGTTTCTGGCTAGGTGATCCGAATCGTGAGCTTTCGAAATCGCCTTTATTTCTGATGCGTAAACCGTGGTGAGATCGTCATACGAAGCGCTTTTTCTTTGGAATTCTTGGTACAGTCCGTGACTATCACTTTTTTTTTTCCATTTTCGTAAAGGAAAATGTTTGAATGGTGTTCGAATGTGAAATCTGGGGCTATTTCATGCTCAACCAGACGCATCACTGTCCATGCTTTCGGGCCTTTCTTTTTTACCTATGCCATATCCGAGAGTAATGTCACCCAGAGCCAGGCTTCTTACCAACAATTTGCAGTGACGTGAAGCAAGGTTGGGATTTTGACCTATCATGAATTTGTCGAGCCTTTTAAGTCTGAAGCTATTATTCAAAGCACCAGCTCCAATGCACTGCGTTTGTAGGATGTGTATCTGTATCGCCTCAAACCCCCCTTGAAAAGTGATCGATCAGCAAACCTAGCCTGAGATTGAAATGAGACCTTTCGTGAGTATTGAAATATCAACAAAAGAGGCGGTGGCCCAAAGCCCTACGAAAAAGCATGCACCTTTTAAGAAAAAAAAATTGTATTAAAAAAAAACTATTGAGACACCCGCTTAAAGATGAGATTTGGTTTGGTTTCGGTAACGACGAGGTTAGCGAGACTTGATTTCGACAAGTTTCGGAAGAGTCATGTTTGCACGCGGCTCGTGCACCGCGTAGACATGTACCGACAGGCTGTTGCCAGGGTCAGACCCCTTGAGAAGTTTTCAGGCCCGAGGTTTTGGGCCCACCGCCCGGAGCCCGGCATACGTGCACCAGGTGATCTGGGTGAATACCACCAGCCATCGAACTCAGGTTTTTAAACCCAAGCGGTAAGGCCAAGGGCTCTCCGGCTGGGAAGCCTCTAGCATTCATGGTAGAACACAGGCCAAATTAATGGATGCGCCAGACTTGAAAGGAAAAAAAAGTGGGACAAAAACCGACAAGGGATCCTATCCTTTTATAGGCGCTTGCGAGCATGTTTGTTTCCCCGCATGATATAAATGTTGGGGACAGTGCATAATTTAGTAAACATTTGTCTGTTGGGTCTTATTTTGTACATACATAAAAAGTATGCTTCTAAGGTAGTGTCTGTATAGATTATTACGATATGAATAAGAAGGGCTTGAATCTGACTTTAGATCATATTGTCAACCACTACTACCACAGATGGGTCCATATCCTCAGCGATTCTCAGCACGTACGAATTTGCAGCCGCGAAACCTCAAGCTCGCTTGGGAACAATTTGAGGCCGGGTCCCAGCGTAGCCATATATGAAGCTTACTCTTGTACATAAATAGGCCCTTTTTTTCGGCTGATTGGATTGATTTGATTGTGATCAGTAATTACAAAGAAGGTCTGTAATGTTCCTTGTGCTAGTGCAAGGGACAAGAGGTGGGAAAGACAAGCTTTCGCAAGTCTATTGTACAATATTTGTGTAAGATAACTAGCGAGAATATTGCTATGCGGAGCTTTTTTGGGAAAAATGATGCTATCTTGGAGGATGGTCTGTTATATCGGGACACACATATCATATCCAGAATAGTATTGAACCTGCAGAGTATGGATCACGCTTAACAATATGAGAAAACATAATCAAAGCCATAGTGTAAGTGTGAGTTATATCACGAAGATAGCTATAGACAATGCTTTCACATCATGAAATGAGCCGATTCAAACCTTGAAACCCTTTTATACGCGCTCGGAAAGCCTGACTAGATATGTAAAGGCACACTTACTGGTAGGTCACGTGACCACGCATATCACAATTAGTAGTTGTCGTCATTCCTGCCACAACATGGAACAAAACGAACATGACACGAATACGCAAGTATGCCATACAAAAGGATTAAATGAAATCATCAAAGTGAATGAAATGAAATCCCCACGTATGTTTGAACGGGATTCAACTCTCGTCAAATCACACATTGGATGCAGTACCACATTACGTTGCATGCGAGCAACACCGAGCCTGTAGATAACAACACATGTAGACCTTAAAAAACCAAACAAATCCATCTGCTTGATCGAGATGAACTCAATCTATAACCATGGCGTGAGGCAGACACAAATCTTGACACGAGACTTGGCGTCGTTCGAGAAAAACCTCAGCACACTGCCGATGTCGCTACAAGGCACTATCATCACGTCTCTCACGGCATTCAAAAAGACCATTAAGGAGTATGACGAATTGATGAAACAAAATAATTTTGCCGAAGAAAAGCATCGCGTGCGGCTCGAGAAATTTCGTACGGACTTATCTCAATTCCAGCAAAAATTCGACGCTCTAAGGCTGCAGCGAGAAGTGCTGCTCCAGGCCGAATCGAGGCAGGAATTGATGGGCCGCCGACATGCCAGCACGGAGAATCCATACGGGCAAGATAACACGCAGAACGCAGGCCTGCACCTAGGTTACCTGGAGGGCCTCTACAAGGAAAAACAGTCGCTTGGGCGGGGTAATCAGCAGCTAGATATGATTCTCGAAATGGGCCAGAATGCGTTGGGTGATTTGGTGGACCAAAACGAGACGTTGAAGCGATTGGGCGCGAAATTCGAGCAGAGTCTCATGACACTAGGAGTGAGCCAGGGCACAATCCGGCGTGTTGAGCGCCGCGCGAGGCAGGATAAGTGGCTTTTTTGGCTGTTGGTGGTGGTGTTTTTTGTATTATGCTATTTCATCATCAGGTGGTTCCACTAGCCGGTAGCTGTTGCATGCAGTGTGGGGTTCTCAGGGGCAAACCGTGTAAATTAGGACCGTTTTAATGCGGTGGATCACGAGCGGATTTAATATAGTAATGAGTGAATTGAGTGATAACGGAAACCGAGTTTCGGATCAACATAAATTGGTCATATTCAATTGCGCCATGCCCTAGAATGCTTATGGTCCACCACTCCTAGGCCTTGTTAATTGCTTTATGTCACCAGATTCTACACTTACGAAAACATGAAAGTGTCAGGTCAGACTTTGCGTCCCTTGGCCTTCAAGATTTTTTTCCTTGGTATCATCCATTATGTATCGTTTTGTCTTAGGTCAGAACCTGTATATCCGAGCCCATTTCGGAGTCATGAGAATACTATTGAGGGGTCAGCCAAAAGTCTCCCGACTTTGAGAAATGTGCGCTGTTTCACGGCCGTTTTTTGATGATGCTGAACTTGAGGACCGCTAGAGCAGAATCATGGACTTGCAATTTTTCGGTCAATGGTAGATGTATCAGTAGCGTGGATGCATTGACGATTTAGCCACACTCGCAAGAGCTACGCCATAGAATAAATGTCACAGATAATGCATTTAAAAGAGAGCGCTGGATCATGACTACACGCTTCATCACGCAAAAGCCGCGAAAAATGCGTGTTACAATTTGACTATGTATGTTTCAGTATGTAATGAAGACTCGAAAAACAGCATATAACTACACATAGATCTTTGCTGGAATGAACAGGCTATTCTCCCTTTCCGTCAAGCCAGGTGATGCTTTCAGCGATATTTTGATTCCGATGCATAAAAGCCGGGACTCAGTATTTACTGCCATTCACATCATCAACGGATCTTTAGTCATGTTTTCCTCTATAATTAGCTCACGACGAAAACGAAATAAACCATATGTTCTGCACCACAGCATGTCTAGCTAAACGGCACGTCTGCAGATTTCGGAGAGTGTACACGTGACTGTCACTGACTAAAATTCATTTCCGCAATAAGTCGATGCCAGAGCTCGCTTTTCAAGACTGATTGTTGGGTTTGGTAGCTTTCCCTTTACTGAGTGAAAAGTGTAATGCATCAAGTACGACACGACGACACAGGTTAGCTGTCCAAGAATAGGGCTCTTCCTGATGTTACTCTGATTTCAACCAGCTAAATCTCACTTTTTTGATTCCTGACGCTAAGAAGAGTAACATAGCTTTCATAAAAATGAGATTTCACCATTGTTGTCTCGTCTTTCATCTGTGGAAAAAATGGACGTCTTTAACCCCACATTACAACTGCCTGCATGAACCGCAATCTTGACAGCTCCTCAACAAGCTTCAAACCATCACTCTCAAAAGAATGACACGCTAGAAACAAAGCATGTGCGAGAAATTATTAAGAAACCAAGTTCAGTCAATTTATAAACATTTGGTTTTTCTTGTTCTCTTTCGGAATCCGTAAAACGACTTTGCTCTTGTTTGTGGGCGACCCTTTACGAACGCTCCAGAATCATATGTGCTTCCACAATCATATGGCAGCGGCACGACACGAGCCAAGACTTCACGAGCCAGCCGAATCCCGAAATTTAGGCACAAGAAAAAACCTCAGAGTGGGGTCGTTTTCCCTTCCGATACCTTTTACGGAGAATCTGTGTCTATGCGATAAATCAGTGCTGAAACCAGCCTTGCCTAATTGGGCAATTCGCACGTGGCTGCGAAATGGCCGGTTGCCTAATCGGGTCATGTAATGGCACGTCCATCTCCAACCTGATCTTATATAGAGTGCAAAGCCTGGCACTGGACCAGCAATTGAATCGATTTGAAATAAAGCACATTCCTTTGGAAAACCTCTCTTCACTATAATTAAAAACGTGGTTGAAGACTTCCGCCACTCTTCCCATACCCAGAAACCAAGCTGAGGACAACTTAAGCACTTTGAATACCCCAAGTTGGAAAAAGGACAAAGAATTTGAGACCTGTCATTTTCTTTTCAAAAACATGATTATCATCAGACTCTTTTGTCTAGTCACGTTTGTGGCTGCGTTGCCGGTAGCCTTTGATCAAAGTGCGCAAAAGTCGACACTGATGAACAAGCGGGGAATATGGGATTCGCTTCTCTCGCTTTTCAATAGTGATTCAAGTGAGCTGACTGCTGGAACAGCCCCTTCGAGTCTGCTTACAATTGCTGCAAGCACGACAAATCTCGTTAATACTGCTGCGACTCCCGTGAACACTGCAGCAAACACAGTGAATACAGTGATCACTGGTATTACCACTACAGCAGCTGTTCAAACTCCAACAACTGCATCAACTTCGTCTGGGGGCTGGCTTGCGAGTTTGTTGGGTATCTTCGGGTCTCCTGGAAGCACTACCCAATCAGTCATCGTGCCGGCCACAGCAGCAATTGGAACCACTTCCAGCTTTGATGAAACACAACCCGCTACAGGACAGGCAACAACATCCACGGGATCCTCAATCAATTATGTTCAGCCGTCTCTGATAGGCTTTGGGACTTCACCAACAATCGGTGCTACTACCGGTGCTACCACCACTTCGCAGGCACCAGCGTTCACGGGGTTGGTAACTGTTATAGGGGCAGGCGGCACACAAGCTCCCACATCCAGTTCAGGCTCGACCGAGAGTAGCTCGAGCAACTCAGAGATGCTGGATTCCATGATCCAGGCCGTGGCGAAGTATGCAGAGATGGGTGCTGGCATCAGTTATTCACCATACACAAAAGACGGCCAGTGCAAGACAGCTTCTCAAGTGAAACTGGATATCGAAATGCTTCTGGGCCATACTTTGATTCGGCTATATTCAGTCGACTGCTCCGGAATAGAGAACGTGGTGGCGGCAATGCTGTCTTCACAGAAGTTGTTTTTGGGAATTTGGGACATAACCGCTGTTGATACAGACTTGCCCAGCATGGCGCAGCAGGTGCTCACGGGTAATCGTGGTTGGAGCGCAGTTCACACTGTGGCCATCGGAAACGAAGTGGTGAATTCCGCCAGAGGAACGGCGGCGCAGGTGGCAAGCGCAGTTTCCAGTGCCCGTTCTTGGTTCAAGCTGAACGCCCCAGATTACACAGGTTATATCGTCACCGTCGACACTCTAGCAGCCACCATGGCAGACTCCAGCTTGTGCGATATAAGCGATTACCTTGCGGTAAATTGCCATCCATATTTCTCCGGGATCGAAGCTTCCACGTCAGGGACATGGTTGAAGCAGCAGATAGACAGCTTGCAAAGCTTTTGTGGCGGCTCGAAACAGATACTTGTGACAGAAAGTGGCTGGCCCACGCAGGGGAATACCGAGGGCCAGGCGGTTCCCTCAGTTGCAAACCAGTTGCTAGCGGTGAAAGGTTTGGGCACTGTGCTCGGGGATCAGGTCTTGATGTTCACAACATTCAACGACTACTGGAAAGCACCAGGGCCCTGGAATGTGGAACAGCATTGGGGTATCTACGGCGACCCCAAGTATTGAGGCCAATCAGTATTTTTTATATTTTGGCCGCTAAGTAGAGGAGAATAAAATACGCATAAACTTATCAGAATCGCGCTCCATTAGAACAACACTTCAGCAAACATTAGAAGATCAGCATTAGCCGATACATTCCAGCTCACTTTAAGGCTTCATCCATATGAACTTTGAAATCCTCCAAGGTTTCCTTTAAAGAGCCATCCAATGATTCTTCAACAGTAGGCTTAAGCTTATTGGAAGGCACAATGACCTTCAGTGGCACGTTTGAGGGACTTTTGAAGGAGCCGGGCGCCAGAATGGTGGCTTTAGTATATGACTTCAGTTGCAGCCTCCCCAAACCTTGTGCCGTGCCAGCGGATTTTGGTGGGCCAACAATTGCTTGCAAAAGGTCATCGGTGATGGCATTCACCCATTTGGCCGCCTTCGAATCATTTTTATCTCCATGAATAGCCTTGAGAATCTCTGGAATAATGCTGCGCACGGTTTTCTCAAGCCACGCCACAATCTCCGTGTACCTTTCTCCAAGAATCGATTCCAAAAAAACCCGAACGACAACCAAAAAAGGCACCAAAACGTCGTCCGATAACTTCTTGATGAGAGCAGCCAAAACCTCCGAGAAAGATTCTGACATATCCTTGAAGTTTATAGTGGCAATCACATCACGTGGGTCCACAAGCGCCTGTGAAAGGGGGCCAAACATTTCCGCCGTGTCTGCGTTCCACGCTTCAGTCAACGCCTTAGACAAAGGCTTTACAATTTCTGTTGAAATAGTCTTCACTACTATTGCCAACGGAGCCTCAATTTTAGCCGCCAAGAGCTTTTCCAAATCCCTCTGACCAGCGCCAGCTTTTTTCCCAAACCTGATTGATTTACCGTGAATTTTTTCATGCTTGAAGCGATTTACATTCTCGCTCAGTTCCTTAACTGGCTTCCTTTTGAAAGAAATACTGCGTACCAAATTCATGTTGTATCTTTATTAATGATGAAAAGAGTGTTGTACTTCCCGCTGAGGTGCTGTATTCAAGGGACGCTTTCTCACGAAGTATTTTTGCACCCAAAAAGGGATAGATGGGTACGGCCGCAAAACGCGCAAGAAAAAATAGCAATAACGGTTTGGAGACTCCAGTGACTTATTCATTCGAATGTACACCACGTTGCTCAAAGCGTTTAACGAATTAACCCCAACGAGTTTTATCACATGGATCTTTGGTTTTGAAAGAAAAAAAAAGAAAAAAATTCATTGTCCGAAACTTCAAACGGTATTATGCACATTATCTTTGCCTAGGGCAGCTCTGCTCTTGCGCAAGACCATTGGAGTGCATC
This sequence comes from Metschnikowia rubicola, assembly GCA_030557065.1. Taxonomy (NCBI): domain Eukaryota; kingdom Fungi; phylum Ascomycota; class Pichiomycetes; order Serinales; family Metschnikowiaceae; genus Metschnikowia; species Metschnikowia rubicola. The sequence goes on along the minus strand of JAKTVE010002464.1, from coordinate 65,301 downwards.
TGGTTCACTAGAAGGCCATGAAAATAGCTTCACTTCAGATGATACATATAACTAGCGCAAAATACAGTGATCCTAAAACTTGCGCTACTTGATATTGCTGGCAGTGTTTTGAACTTCAGACAAGAAATCAGAAAACACGACAAATAAGGAAAAAGAATAGTTCGACTGGGACTGAAAGGCACGCATGCAAAAGACGTCTGTTCCCATCCCAGCAAGTATATGCTTCCTTGCGTGCTTGCCGAGTCCCCTACGGGCCTGCACTGATGCGAATTACCCATCTTTCGGTTCACACACAAATCTAAGGTGAGACAATGCAGTAAAAGATTGAGCAAGTCGGTCCTAATTAGTTACTGCTTCAGAACTTGAACTATGTGGAAAATGCGCTAATGAACTCTTAAATGAATCAGGCTATTCTTGCTCATTTCCAGAACCGGAGTCGTGTCGGCACCAAACCCTTTTTTTAATTTCGCTTTCCGCTTTTGGCACTCTTGCATTTGAGCCACGAATTCCTTATATGCACTCCCAATTCACATGTGCACTCCAACTTGAGTCAACGATGAGACCGTTGGGTCAAGCTCATGTAGTACGATCAGTTACGATTTATAGACGAAGGCTATATACCAGCGTGTTGGTACTTATACAGACTAAAGCAATAGACATTATTTTATTATCTGCATAGAAATCCTGATTTGACGATATTTTTTGTGCTGACAAACTGAGTTGAGAATGTCCGCTAGAGACACTTCACCTTCGATCACAAGCGGCCGGAACTCGCCCCGGCTTGAGTTGGTCGAGCGGGGCCCGCCCAGATTGTCCATGTTTGATCCAAACTTTTACGAAAATGCACATGACAGAAAGGCTGCCATCATTGCTTTCTTGCGATGTTTGGACCGCAGGCTCGCCTATGAGAAATTGGAAACCGAAGACGAAAAAATCAACTTTTGCCTTGCCCGTCTTGCATCCGATGCTCGAAGAGGCGTAAATCAGAAAATAGAGTCTGGCAGATTCACAACCATCAGACAGGTATGTAGCTGGCTCAGAGGAGAGTACGGCAGTCGCATCGCAGAAACCATGACAATCAATGAAGAACTTGATGCAATTCTGAATGAGCAAAGCCTAATGCGGATAATGAAAGAGTTTGAAAAGATATACAACAAACACAAAACGTGCGAGAGTAGAGCCGCCGATTCCGTGTTCTTGGATCGGTTCCTCTCATATGTTCGAAACCCTATACTACAGTCCCAATTGGCTCTTTGTCCAACCTTTGAAGGTGCCCTCAGCTTTGCTCGGTTGCGGCTAGAAATCGAGGCACGTGACAGAGAAGAACTGCTTCAGATTTCGGGTTTGAAAGCTTTGCCGCGAAAATTGGGCCAGGAAGGGAAGCTACCCAATGGCCCCAGAAGGGCTGAGAGGACACTGGTTTTGAGAGGGGATATATTGACTCACAGAATTGCTCCACGTGGCTATCATGGTCCGGGCCTGGATAGTGACGCCTCGGACGACGGTGACTACGATTGATTGCAAATTTGCGATACAAACGCGTGAGGACTGAATGCATGAGAAAACTTCCACAAATCGTGTCTTTTCGGTCCAGTGATGATGTGGTATCGCGAGATAGGACTAAGGCGATTGCCGGTATAAGATACCCCGCTTTTTATCCAGAGAACCCCAAAATTCTTTAGGAGAACAGCCGTTCAGGTCTAGACCCTTGTTCACCATCAATGAGAGATACCACAGAACGCTGAATGATGTTTTCATGATTCACAAGTTTGACTTAAAGTCATTTTCTTTTTGGAAAACGAAAGTGAATCAGAACTGTATCACAAAGCCGGAAACGCGAGTCTCAAGGGGTAAGAGGAGTCTTTATCCCACGAATTGTCCATGAAATGTAATGCGGGGTATTTCTGATTGGTAGTTTTCGAAATCACTGCTTATTTTGCTGGGCTGAATAGCCCGAACTTCCAACTATGACATTTTATCAAAAGAAAACGAATTCATCAGACTACGAAACAACGATTTTTCGAAAATTAATGTTTTAGCTGAAGATGGAGTTATAAGTTGCTCATTCATAATTGCTGGGCATCACCAAGATAAAAAAGTTTGGTGAGGCAGAGTTGAGGCCATAATTATAGAACCCTCAGTGATTGATAAAAGATTCACTCATTGCTCCAATTTCTTGTCTTCGAGCACAATCTGAAAATCCATTCTCCCTTGCAAACTCATCAATATCCCTATGATGCTTGCCCCGCTACTGCTTCGTCTGTCGTCGTCTCATCATCCTTTCGTTTCCAGCCAAAAAAGCTTTTTATACGACTTGCAAGACTCCTTCGCGGCTTCACAGACAAGTCCAAGAACAGGCGCAAAGTACGCTCTAGAGATTTGCTTAATGATCGGTCAAGTGCGCGGTCTAGATTTCGTACCAACGTTTTTTCCAACGCCGAATTTAACACTTTTCCTAGAGCCTGCTCTACAAGGGCCTCCATGATCCCTTCCAAGTGCTTTGCCAACACCTTGCCCAAGATTTTCTCCAAAATCTCCTCCAAAATTGCCTCCACTGTGTGCTCTAGAGTAGTTCCCACGTGACGCCCCATTTTCTTGCCAAACGCGTCTTCCAACACTCGTTGCACCATGGCTTCGAGTGGATCTCCCAAAGTCTTCAGAAACGTTTGCCACACAAACTTCTCGATATCTTTTTCTAGTGAAGTATTTGCCTTGGCCTTTTTCCTGGGAATTTTCACCAGGCCTGTATCCAGACTGATATCCTGGCTCTGCACCAGGGCGTCTGCCTTTCTCTTCAATAGCCTTTTCAACGGGCCCATCTTGTATGAATATTACTACACGCGATATGATATGATATGATATGATATGATATGATATGATATGAAATGGAAGAACACAGATGTGAAACTATCAAATTATCGACTTAGAGCTCACAATTGTTCTTTGACATGTAATTCTCAGAACTATGATCAATCTTTGTTCCCATGTTTTTGCACCCAGCGCGCGAGCTGGCCAAGGCTCTGGCCAGAAAACGCTTTTTGGTCGTGCCGGGCACAGGGCGCGAATATACGCGGAGCTCATGAAATCACCCTCTATAAACAAGGTTTAGAAAAATATAGTCCTCACTAATCTCACCTTTGAATTGATTTGAATCGCTTTAACGAAAAAGGGTATATTTTAAAGGCGTTGCAAAAAAATTGACGGGTTTTGAAGAATACGTGACCAAATTTTGGCTGATTGACGAGGCTTTGTTAAAACTCTTCTGAATACCTCAACCAAAACACCTGACTGACGGTTAACTTCAGCAAAATGGACCGTGAAATCAAGAAATTGGTCACGCGGCTCAACAACGTGTTTGACGCCATTTACACGCTCACAAACCGGGCGGGTAACCCGATCCACATGGACTTCCAGAGACTCCCTCCACGCACGGGAACAGACTACTACAAGTACATCACGAAGCCGATTTCGCTCCACACGATCGGCCGCACGATCAAGCGGCACCAGTACAAGGAGCCGCAACCGTTTATTGACGACTTGGCGCAAATCACGTGGAATGCTCGTCACTATAATGAGCCAGGGCTGGAGATCTACGAGAATGCGCTTGTGTTGGACAGATTTATCCGCGACACGGCCATCCCGAAGTTGGCCCTGGACCCAAAGGTGCCCAACAGCTCCACTTTACACTACCCCGATCTCGGCCCCTTGGACGACTATGGTCCGCGCTTGGATGACGACCTGAACAGTCCTTTTGTCAAGAACGACTATGATGAAGAAGAGGAAAATGCACCCACGCACCGTTACACTAAACCATCCAGCGGCGTCAAGCTGCACGACGGCGCTGTGCGCCGGGGTCGTCCTCCCATCATAGACAAGCCTTACGAACTGCGAATCAAAACGATCTTGAAGTCGTTGAAAAAGATTAGGCCGGACGAGGATTTTGTGGCAACACATTTCGAGAGATTGCCCGACAAGCTGCAGAAGGACTACTATGAGGTGGTAGCAAACCCGATTAGCTTGCATGAAATCCGCACCAGAGTTCGCTCTCGGAAATATGTCTCTGTGCAACAATTCTTGGACGACTTGCTGCGCATGGTAGGAAATGCCAAGACATACTTCGCCTCCAATGCTACCGTGCTCAACGACTTGCTTGTGTTTGAAAAGGAGGCCGAAGCGGTAATTGAACACGAGATGCTGCGCCCAGATTCCGACTTCACTGTTGGCCAAAACTCCGGCACGGACAAATTTCCCTTGGACCAAGTCTCAGTGAACGGGCACAACTACAAAGTCGGCGACTGGGTGCTTATACGCAACCCAAACGACGCTCAGAAACCAATTTGTGGCCAAATTTTCCGCTTGTGGTCTTCCGACGGAGTGCAGTATACGAACGTGTGCTGGTACATCCGCCCTGAACAGACTTGTCATCGTGCAGACCGCATTTTCTACATGAATGAGGTTTGTAAGACCGGCGAGTATTCGGACCACAAGGCCGAGGACATAGTCGCTCCATGTTACGTAATCTTCTTGACTCACTATCAGAAGGGTGATATACCACCGAACTTACTTCCGGAGGGCGCCGAGTGGTTCATCTGTGAATTTCGTTACAATGCCAACACGTATGCATTCAACAGGATTCGCACGTGGAAGGCTTGCTTGCCTGACGAGATCCGCCAATTGGACCAACCAATCGTGCCGATACATGAAACAAGAAAGTTGATCAAGTACGACTCACCTATCAAGCACCTCTTGGATCCCAACTCCGGTGATGATGCACTGCAGGTTGCACCTACTGATGGGCCCAATAAAAATGGCCCTCCACTTGTGGGAGCTGTTTTCCAAAAGCCACCATATGACAATGATGAGTTGGGACAGTGTCTGACGTCGCCAAACGTGACCCCGGCTCCTGAGTACGATGACTTGGTGTCTGGAAGAAAGGCTTATGTGTTTGTTCCCGTGTCACAGATGAAAAACTCAAATGGCGGCACATTCTCCACCTCTGGCACGCGACAGGTCAACGTGAATTATAGCCCAAGTCACTTTGAGGACTCTCCCGCGCCCTACGATTCACCGGCAATTAAGGACACGTCCTTCTCGACGCCCACACCGGGGTTCAACAAGGCGTTCAAAGACACTACCCCTGCGAGTACACTTGCTTCAAATTACCAGACGACGACATCAGTATACTCTGCAGTCCTTCCTGGTGGCGTTGTTTCTTATGAGGAGAAACAGGGAGATCTTAAAGAGGACGACGTGATGTTTGGGCAAATAAGTGAACTGCTCATTACCTCAGCAGGCAATCCAGTGTGGTTCCGCGCGCCGCCTGCTGTGATACCACAACGTGTGCTCACACCTGTGGGCCATTCTGCAAAATATTTGGCCTGGAAGATTAAAAAGGAGAAGAATGTTTGATTGAGGCGTCAGATTAGCCCAAGAAGCCTTGCATGATAAAATTTTACTCGTGCACTTATCTGACGATGTGGATTGTCCTGCATGCAGCCTTACCTTCAAAACTGTATGTGAGATTTGAGATCCTGGCGTGACTTCGTGATTCAAGTGTCCAACCTGAAGCCACAACACTTTCAATAGCTATCAGTAAGGCTTGTCTCTTCTCATGCAACTATAATACAAAGACCTGCTTTTTCCTTACATGTGTCACAAAAAATCTTACACCACTCCTCCTTGAAGCATCACAGTTCTAATCATTCGCCCAAAGGTGATACAATACCCAGAGATTTCACCCAATACCGCCCTGAGTACTCATTTACCCCCCTTACGCCCAGAGAAAATATCGGTCAGAACATCCTTTAATATCAATGAACTCCACACTGCACGCACTGCATCTAGCCGAGTTTCAGGAGTGTCTCAAGCAGTCAAAACGCATAATCGCCCTAGTGGGAGCAGGACTCCTGGCGCTGAGCGGGCTACCGACTTTCAGAGGCAGCCAGGGACTCTGGAAAAACTTCAACATGATAGATTTGGCCACGCCCGACGCGTTTTATATCGACCCTGGACTTGTGTGGCAGTTTTACGCATATAGAAGACATCAGGCACTTCTAGCACGGCCGAACCAGGGCCATTTTGCGCTAGCAAAGCTTTCTAAAATGAAAGACAAGGAATTTGTAACAATCACACAAAATGTCGACGGATTGCTGGCGCGGGCGGGTCATCAGAGGGGCACTTTGTACGAAATACATGGTTCGCTTTTTGACCTAAAATGCACTAGTTTCACATGCACGTTTGTTGATCGCGGCAACGAAGATGACCCGCTCACAGACGCGCTAGACACTTTTGAAGAATATGAGAGCGAGTCTAAGTCGAAAAAGCCGGCAAAATATGTTGATTCTGAAGTGTTTAGAGAACTAACTATGCCACTGGACGAATCCTGCATAGGAAACAACAATAAATCAAGCCTAGAGCTACCGGAAGACAGCGAGAATCCAGCAGCATCGCCTCAATTCACACCCACTAAGGAATTACGAGAAGACCAACTACCCAAATGTCCGGCATGCGGATCCTTAATGCGTCCTGGAGTCGTTTGGTTTGGCGAGCTGCTCCCACTACGGGTTCTCGCTGAAATCGACGACTTTCTCGAAACCGGGCCCGTGGACTTGATTTTAGTGATTGGAACTTCCGGCACGGTGTATCCTGCCAATAGTTATGTCGATTTAGTGCGGTCACGTGGCGGCTCTGTGGCGATATTCAACACTGATATTGAGCCAGAAGTGCTCGAAGGGAAAATTGGCAAAACCTGGGGATTTCAGGGCGACGCAGCCGAGTGGTTGCCGAAGGCATTGGCGTGCATAAATATGGGCGAATAGGCTGACTGATTTTAGGTCAGTCCTGAAATTGGGGCGTGGAGTCACTAGTTTGAAGAGGTCACAAAATTGGTTAAGTCTTCATGAGATCACATGTCTGATGAATGAAGCAAGGTGAAAGCAAAAAATCAGTGGCTTCTTGAAAGCGCTGTAATCTTTGATAAAACTGGGAATTGATGGGTCG
>JAKTVE010002464.1:0-58282 GCA_030557065.1 Metschnikowia rubicola | reverse complement strand
CTCCTTAACGGTTTCCCCACATTTTTAGTCAAGGGATGTGATAAATTGACACTTTAGGCACTATTGGGAAAAGTTGGGGATTTCAGGGCGACGCAGCCGAGTGGTTGCCGAAGGCATTGGCGTGCATAAATATGGGCGAATAGGCTGACTGATTTTAGGTCAGTCCTGAAATTGGGGCGTGGAGTCACTAGTTTGAAGAGGTCACAAAATTGGTTAAGTCTTCATGAGATCACATGTCTGATGAATGAAGCAAGGTGAAAGCAAAAAATCAGTGGCTTCTTGAAAGCGCTGTAATCTTTGATAAAACTGGGAATTGATGGGTCGAAAAGACTTCGAAAGGATTTCGAAGCGGAATAATTGAAAAAAAAAAACTGTCAAGATTTTTTAGGTCTATGAGGGGCTGTGCATCAGTCAAAGGGTCGGGATTTGCCGGACTAGTGAATGCAAGTTGGACATTCCTCATCCTCAGCAGAAGTCGTGTTACTATAATCCATGAAGAACTTTTGAATTTTAACATATTTCTGCTAGCTAGCACACTGCTCAGGCCATTCTGGAACTCAGAGCCGCCATCAAAAAGAGCTCTCACAAACGGAGCGACAGAAAAAGAACCGACAAATCGGGCTACGTCAAAAGTCATATCGATCAGTCAATTGGTACACGTTATGAACAACAAATAATATAGTCGTGGAAAACATTCCTCAAATCTAAATGAGCACATATTTTTCATTCCCAAAACTAAAATCGACCTACTCATTGATGCAGTAGGGCCACAGGAGATTTCTTGCCAGCAGATCCTCTCCTGTAAAAAGGGTTGCCCAAACTCTGTCTCTTAGGAAACTTAGGGCTGAGTTTCGATCGAGTGGCTTTGACCTTGGGACCCGAACGGCCATCAAAGGAAGTGAAGTCTCTGTTTATTTGTCCTTCCTGGCCCTCCACTCCAGTGTCTGATCCATGAAGTGTATCATGATTTCTATTTCCCAAAGTATTGGGCAATTCTGCTACCGCATGTCTTGATTCCAGCTCTTCTACCACATGTGCCACACTGTCCATGGATTTACCCGCCGGCTTTCCGTACTCCCAGCTTTGCAGACTTTTACTGGATTTGGAACTTTCCAAAACGGGCAACGGCGATGAGAGCCGAGATATTAGTTTGCCCTGACACGTTTCTTTTGTCATGACTTCCTGGCAGCTTTCCCAGTACCGAACGTTGAACTCGTCCAAGTCATTTTCCAAGGAAGAAGGGGCCATATGAGGGGTTGACTTCAAAATAATGAATAAATAGCGCTCAAGAAAAGATCTGTGTGCAAAAACTGCTTTTTTTCTTTTTTTTTTTTGAACTTTTCAGATGAATGAATAGTGTTCACCTGGCAATCAGAAGCGAGCCATTGATCACTCAATCAAGTCTCGAAGGTCAGAATACGAATAGATTCTGAAGCTCAGATCGCTTAAAGCAAGAATTGCAATTCATAATGCGAATCTATCTACTTATATCCGGCAAGTGCTACGGAATCAACCGGCCTATTGTGGCTACTCTGTGCAAATATCACAATTGAGACGGCATCTTAGCCACGAGGCTTGTGCGCAAATTCTGCAAATGGCCGCACAAAGGTTGCATACGCTGCGATAAGGAGCCTGAAAACGAGGTGCTCCGGGCCTGGACCTCTGCATGGCGCCGCACGAATGGCTAATTTCGATGATGAACATTCCTGTGATACTGGAACTCCTTAACGGTTTCCCCACATTTTTAGTCAAGGGATGTGATAAATTGACACTTTAGGCACTATTGGGAAAAGTTGGGGATTTAATAAAAAGTCGGATCGGGTGGAATCGAGGGATGTCAACTTTTCATGCACAATGCAAAAGAGTCATTATGCGCCCGTGGCCTGATCAAGCGAAAAAGGGCAACTTCACCCCAGCAAGCCACGTGAGTGAAGCACGCTAAAAAAAGATTTTTCGAGAACCACATCATATTTTGTGGTGTATTGTCGTAAAAAAACCAACTATCAGGTCACGCAGACGTTTTTTCTTTCAAAAATTTCGAGTCTTTGCCTGACCTTTGCAAAGGTGCTCTCAGGCATATCTAATGAAGGCTTGGCTCCACTTCATGTGCCCCTAAACACGCGTCGTAATCGCTCATTTTACAGATGTGAATTCCCGAACACTGAGTTTGTCAATTGCAAAAGTCACAGAGCAAATAATAAGTTTTGAGCCCCTTTTCTTACTATCCCTTCCTTTTAGATAATGCACGGTACAAAAAAGTGGTTGAAGCCGCACGGAATTGTAGTTGCGGGCTCGGTTGCAGTCTCGTGATTTTTTAAAGTAATAAGGCCCGGTTAGAGACAGGAAATAAAAATACAAGAAGCAGCTTTTGGGCGGTGATTCACACCAAACGAAAACAGTCTCCTGGGTATGAATTAATCTATCCATACACCATTATGTATGCGCCAATCATGACCACCCCAAGAAAATTTAGATGCTCGATTACGGAACCGGCTGCCCTGCGACAGGTTTCCCTGGCCGCCGCAGACCTCGCGCTTATCTCACACTACAATGCAGAATAATAGTCTAATATCCATTTTCTTCTCCGCTTCGGTCCTATCCGTACGCAAGTTTGGGAATTCGAAGCAAGCAAAAACCCTTTGTGATACTTTGATACTCTTATACTTTACGGAAATATCATTTGAATGTCTTTCAAGGATGTTTGCAAGAAGTTGCATATCACAGAATGAAGATACGTACCAGGTTTGTTCAATGACGGCATGTGCGAATGTGAAATTCCTAATGAAGCACTGCCTCTAATGTACCCCAATGGGATTATGTTAGTAAATTTCGCTGCCGGTCCCAAAGGTGTGAAGTGTTGTCTCCTATGTAACTCTGATCAGTTATAGCATGATATGATCCTTCTATTTTCTTGCACTTACCAAATTATTTGATAATTTCATTTGTTTGAGGACCGCGAGAGTCCGACAAATTCAATGATAGCTAGAATAGGGGATGTCACCTGTCTACAACGGGTGTGACGTAATTTTGCGTAAGGGATTTTGGCTTAACATTTGGGTTCAAACAAATCTCCCCGCTCCTCCACCTCTCACCATGACGAATCAAAAAAAAGTGGCTCATTTCAAGACAAAGGTTTTTTAATCCCTAAATCGAACAAAAGACGCACATCACGTGCTATGTTTCCTTGCGTGTAAGACTTAGTCTAGAAGGGCAGCAATAACATTCTAAGCGGGGTTTTTATATGGTAATAGCCTAGAAAACATGAAACGAAAAGTTCAAAAAAACAAATCAACGCAGACAGCTTCTCATATATTTGCTCCTTTGTTTACCGCTTTAGGTAAAAAGGTGTGGATACGCGTTCGCGGTGAAAGACGCGTCTGTCAGATATAGAGTTCAGACGACGGAGTATACAATGAAATGCCTTGTCTTGACTTTTCAAAAGTACACATTTTGTAACCAATCGAGGATTTTTGCTTCTCAAGTTTACTGAGTATGTTTGCTCACTGAGCAATACGTAGATCTTTCTTATCTCCATTTGTTGAAACGTTTTCACGTTCAGGATTCATCGCATTGAGTATAGGGTGGTGTAATTAAAGGGTTTCACACAAGTTCACGCCCCCCAATAAATGTAAAATGAAAGGAATTGTGATTCTGAAAACAGGGCAGTTTTAGCCAAGGCACACGATTTATGGATCCAGAACTTCTTACCAGAAAGCAATTATATGAACCGGGAATGCATCAACTGAGCAGAATAAACAAGCTGGGATTGGCCTCTCGGGGTTTATCCTCTCAAAAAGAAGGCGCCCAGGACTCAGATCTTTCCACGCCTCTAGGTCCCATCCTGAATTCGCCTCAAATGTATCACTGAAACTGTTGATATTGTGTGATTTTTCGAATGATTCTTTTGATATTGAAAGAAATCATCACACCAAAAATTGCGCTCATTGGAAGGCCCCAAATAGGTGAAAGATTGCAGAAACAATATGAAGTGCAGAAAAAACCCACAACCGATGGCAACCCACTGGCGCACACAAAAAGGACACCAAAATAAACCTTTTTTTTTTTCGCCCAACCAGGATTTTGGTGTGTTTCATGATTATATAAGAGCCAAGAGTCAAATGATGCAAATCTGTCAAATCTTTGCGCTCTTCCTCTTCATCAAACAATTGCATGGAAATGCTCTCAGGCGTTTTGCCAATCAAGCAGTGAAGCCGCAGCCGAACAAACTCTATTTGGGCATGATTGGCGACGTATTTTCCTCTCTTCCTCCTCAGAGGCCAAATTCTGAGCTAATACACATACCGTTTTCACTTCCGGATCTGTGAGGGTCGGTTTTTGCTGACTTTTTATTTGGCTAAATGAGGAGAGTGAAATCTTGTAATCACCGAAACGATGGCGACGAATACGGAGAAGCGAGAATTTTTGTCCATCTCGGCCACTAGCTACTACTTATTTTCCCCCCATTTTTGTCATAGACAGAAGTCTTACCGAGAACCCACGAACTATTTTCGTGTTTTCGGTTTTACTGCTAGACGACAGAAAAAAAACTATACAATGCAGGCGAAAAGAGAAAGGTAATGGCGTAAGCGCTTATATACAGTCTAAAATAATAACTAGCGGCTGCGACCATTTCGCGAAGAAAGCACTGTTTCCCGTCCGATCAACGTTAGTTAACCTTCGCAGAGCCGTACTGTACCGAGTAGTGTAGTGGGAGACCATATGCGAAATTACGGTGTTGCAGTCTTTTTTTCTCAATTAAGGGAGCCCTATGAGGCGATGAATTTTCTCAAAAACATAGCACAGGTTGAATATATAAATGACCACGTTCAGGATCAATCCCAGTGTAATACGTATAGGCGTTGACTCGAAACTTAAGTGATCTGATTTAGCCGCTGGGCCAGTGTTAGGTAGAAGAGACACAAGAAGCCAAAATGCGAGCGTCGCGGTTTATGGGACAGCCCATCAAGGCCAACCACCGCGACGGCACCGCACACCAAATATATAGCAGCCTAGCCGCCCTGGAAAAGCGTGAAGGGCAGTCAGTTTTTTCCCTCTTTCGGCGCACTCATCACTCTCTCGCATCGAGTTTTTATTTTACATTTCCAGTTCTAGCTCAGTCATCAATTCGTTATATTCAGCTCGACTCAGTCAATTTGCGCGCAATTTATTTGTCCAGGCTTATGCTTGACATGGAGGTCGTAACAGGATATAGTGAATTATTATTCCTCCATACTTCCAAATTCATGATGTGTAATTCGACTAGAAGAGTAGCAGAAAAATCATGCTACACAAACAAGGTCCACAGAAATGAGACTTGTGGATTAAATGTGCAATGATTGGAATTATCGCTTGTGTAACACACAAGTTTATCAAATCAACGATAACTTGCTCAAGTTCACGTTTTCTAGCAACCGAAGTTTTCTGTTTTGCGTGGTCATCACATTTCAGGTCGGGTAGCCGAAATTACTTACCTTGTTCTTTTTAATAGATAAGACACTCTAATGATATTCATTAATGTTCTATAATCTTGAGCTTTTTAGATATTGGTGTATAATAGCAAAGCTGGTTGTTATCGCCACAATTGCTATATCTGCCTAAGTTCCCTTAGAATTTTGTCAATAGAAGGGGCGACAGCACAAGCCCAAACTATGATCTGTGTTGCCCTCGGCTATAAGCCTTTCTGATAAGCTCCGAGAACAGATTTGATTATCTAAAATTCCCTGCTTATGATTTTAGTAGCTCAGACAAGGGGAATTCCGAACATGAATAACTCTGTACGTCATAGTAAACCATTCAGATGTCTATTGATGGGCTTTCGGGGCTTGTATGACTGATCAGTCCATTGAATCGAAACTTCTTTGACTTATCAAAAGAAAATTCCTACTCAATAGACACAGACTTTCCAAGAGTCATGTCATGCAGTTTAAATTGCGAACATCGATAAAACTTGATGCAGTGTGTCCACCACTGAACGATGGTAAGTGTAATCACATGTCTCAGAAAGATATTACTGGCGCACCTCCTAAAATGCCACGTCGAATGCTATCCAGAACTATAACTGAGCCTATTTTTGAGCATTTCAGTTACTGTGGCCCGCTTGAGTTTGATCCACAAATAAGTCTATTCTTATTGTGTCTTTTCGTGGTTGTCTCTGATTGCTTAGCATGATAAAAGACTACCCTGTACCAATTTCACCCATTAAATTAGCCTGCAGCCCATTGGCTAGCTTTGAAGTCAATTTTCATTTGCTGATTCGGGCCACACTTTATGCATAAGACTCGAAGAAATATTACTAATCGTCAAAAAAGAGAGTATTGGTGACTCTAATTGTTATTAAGACTCAAGTCGGGATTCGCACCTCGATAACAGAGTCATGAAGAGAGGACGAAATGAATACCACAGAATAAGAGAGCATTTTTGCTGAAAAAAATAGAAATTTTTTTGGCCATGTGTTTCTCGAATTAGGACCAATTATCCAAAATGCCTTGGAAACCTGCATGATGCCGCAATACTGCTCTCCAAGAATGTTTGCGGATTCCAATGACAAAGATCATGTGGCTACCGATGAGTCATGAAAGTTTACCCACCGATGAGTTTTCTTGATTCTATCTGAGGAAATACGTTTGTTAGGCAAAAAAAGAAGTTTCGTAGATGCCATGTCTGAATTGTGGTCAGGCCTCTGAAGATTCGGAGCCGCTAGCAACGATACCCCTTCAAAAGCATAAATTGAGCTCATCCGAAGCCGGAGTTGCTTTCGGTAAGGTAAGTAATTGACACGTGACTGATTGGTCTATAAAGTCGAAGAGAATCCAGAAAAATCTCAAGTGTGGAGAAGATCTACTTGATGGGGTACAGTCACAACGAAAAATTCACACTTTTCTTTATCGACGATAAAAAGGGGCTGTTTGAACACCAAGATACGAACTACGGCAAATCTTTTATATACAGTGCTAACTTAATGAAGATCTCTTGCCTCGCATATGTATAAACAACAGCTTCGCTATTTAGACGCACCCAATGCACAGCTTCACCATTCACAACTTCACCATTCACAACTTCGCCCTAGAATGCTTTAGGAATTTTGTTTTCATGACCCCCCCCACCGAAATTAATTCGAATATTTTCCAGCCAAGTCTTTTCATTGTTGTAAAACACAATAGGAAAAATTTTCACCTTTTGCCGGCTAAGCCACAATCCTGATTTGTTCATGTGTGCGAGATAATGATCGCCTATTGTTGCCGTGAATCCAAGCGAGCACGCGCTGAGACATAAACGGAAATGTGTGACGTCACCAAATAGCCACATACCAACACTTTTTTGCCCGTATCGGTCTCAACGCCTAGCAAGCCAATTTTGTGTGTACTAAATTTAGGTTTTGTTCAGTTCAAAAAGAGAAAAACGGTGCATGGGGCATTCCAGTCTGGTACGGTTATCCTGCTTTGCTGAGATAAGCGGCACTCGGTACCTCGACACATGCAGGTCTGCCTACTCGAAGATGTCGCCTGGCGCCACCGCGGCGCGTCCGGACGATTGTTTTTTTTGAGCGAGAATGTTGGCCTCCAACAGCCAAAGAAAAAAAGATTGTCCAGCTTGCAAGCTTTAGTCTAACACGGTCCGCTCAGTATCAAAGTTTATCCAAGAATCTTCATCAGAATGTTTTTTTGCGCTTGATGATCGAAAATTTATGGACAAGCCAGGATGTAGCTTATCAGTGGTTATCCATTGATCAGACAGCCGCGAGCCCGTGTGCAGGATTGTGCGCACATACTGCGTATACGATGGCGGATGCCGCTTTCGCTTAATGAGGCACGTTGAGCCATGCACGATCGCCCACGAATTTTTCACGTAGGTTATGGGCCGATATATATCCGGCTAATGGACGCGCCGGCGCTTTTTCCAAGTACAACTATATTTCTCAGAGGCAGGTCGTTTCACTTCTTTTATTGCAGTTTACGTTGTTAGCTTTTTGCGTGCCCTCTTGAAGATCCATCCTTACCCTTGGCCCTAGCATTGTCCCTTAGTTGACCCCGGGTATCCGTCCCGATAACACTACAAACAAACCTGATACAGTTGAATTCTTTTTTCAAATTCATCCAAAGACAACTGGCGATTCTCTAAACGTTACCCTTCTCGCCCCCACTCTAGACTGGAAAATCATACAAGCCTTATTCTACTTTAAGCATGTCTGCATTTCTCATGCTAGCGGCGGCTGCACCGAAAAAGCCGCTCCCGCCGAGCCCATCTTATGCCCGAAGCCGAAGCAGTAAAAGCAAACTGCGCCCTAGCAACTCACTGACGAGTTTTTCCGGGTATAGTTCCCGCGCCTCAACGCGGTCCACGATTGGCGCGTCTCTGAACGGCCTGCTGACGGAAACGACGCGTAAGAAAGTGTTTGATCCCGTAAAGCTCACCTACGTTGATTTTGACTCAACGGTCTCGCTTTTCGAGCGCAAACTCATGCACTATAACGAAGCCGTGGTGCTGGCACAACAAAACTCATTGGGCGAAGGTGTCAACCGAACGCTAAACGCCGCAATTAGGGCAGAGGCCGGCGGGCCAGTCCTCACGCCCGAGAATCTCGAACATTTGCGTTACAACTACTTCGAGAAGTTTGAGCCTGGCTCCATCATGCTTAAGATCTCACAGAACACGCCACAATATGCACACGTGATCGCCGCCGACGAGCAGATCGAGGCACTACTCAGCACTGACCGTCACAAACTAGCTGCCGACGCTGTGCGTGCAAAAGTCGCCTCGATGGAGCGCAAGTTGGCATGCCCGACGCTCAATACTGCCGATTATAGCGTTAGTGTACGAGACGCATTCCATCTTTCGCTGTTCTGGGACGATGTATACCACGATATCAAGTGCGACTCACTTGGGGAGAACTACTACGGGTGGCTCCCACCGCGGCAAACGATGCAGCGATTCTATATTGAGTTGACGGATTTTGCACTTTACCGACTCCGCGTGGTCACGTGCACGGTACTGGAAACAGAAGCCCGCGTGCTTAACGCCGACGAGCGGCACGAGTTAGCGAAGAATAACTTTTATTATTTCCAGAAATCCGACGCGGCACTCGCCGAGTGTCTCGTGCTGTATTTGAAGGAAAACTTCCTCCCACATATCAAAACATATGTCGTGTGCCCAGACGTGAGTCACGTGCGCGACCTCTTATCACAAGTGACTGCGTACGTGTGTGAAAACCTAAAGCTCCATTTCTACGGCCACCTGCGCGCCGAGCTGACTACTGCATTGTTACATGACTTCATGGGAAGTGTGATTGATGCGTTATTGCTTGAATTTGCGCCACTGGCATCAGGGCAAAAACTGGGGGCGCTGTCGCCCGTCTCGCTTGCGACTTCCGTTTTCGAACGTGTTGCTAGTGCCAACAGCGAATGCTATGTTCTGCGTGAAGTTCCAAGAACAACCAGCATTCTGGAGAAAGTGGTCCCTAAAAAGCTGAAACGAGGGTTATTCGGAAGGTTCATGAAGTGAATTGGGGATTTTGATTTAGTAGTTGATAAGATTCAATATGGTATGGTTTTAGTTCGTGAGCTATGAATGTAGAAGCGGGACAACGTACAGAACATCGAAAAGTCTTCGTACATATGAGAGCCTGGTTTAAAGTGAGCTTACTATGAATCTTTCTTTGTTTCGATCAATTATCCGCATAGCGCCAAATTGGCTATCGGGCCTATTCCTCATTGGTGTTCAACATCATCAAATTAATGCTTGTTTTCCCGGCTATGTGCCCGAAAGAAATCCGACTTCAAGACAGGCACAGGCTGTCGCGCAAAATGTTGAAAGGCAAAATACCTAGGCTAAGTTATTGAAACAAATTGACACTGTTTATTTTTCAACACAGAAGCTTGGGCAGCGTCTACCAACAGGTCTCAGAATCATGTATTGGCCTAAAAATACTTTTTGAGCCGCGTGCTCATAATAATGTGCCGCCTTAAAATAACTTGCCTATGTCGCAATTCACTCTGTTGTGGAGCCACAAATTATAAGCATATGTGTGGCGTCAGGGGTAACATGTCAAATGATTTATTGCTCGCTTAGTTAAGGAAGTTGACGGAACCCTCGGTAAATTTCGCGTTTGCTTAAATTAGATACATTGCGACATTTGCCAAGAAAAATGCGAGTGGGGCCCTGTTGTTTTTTCGTATTCCGACCAAGTTCCGACCACTGAATTCACGCTCGCCTGTATGCTCCTGAATGGTCGAATCCAAATACAGCAACAAAAGAGTTTTTAGTTTTTGAGTCATTATGGCTTGACGAACGCCATTTATTCACAGTCCCAAAATAACACTCCATCTGTTTAAAAGTTCTTTGAGGCTTATTCGGTCAGATTTTGCACTTCAGGCATTTGCCTTGGCGGGTGGAGCCACTCGAGAATCCCCTCATTGCTTGTTGCGAGAATCCTTCTTTTTTTCCTATTGCGGCAAACAAGAAGCGTTCGTGCAGGCCTGCTTTCGCTAGACTGCGTATAAGAATATATATCATTGTTGGCTCTCAACATAAACGTGGAGACTCGTGTGTAATTTCGCTTTAATTTGTGCTCAGAATTTTCGGCGAGGCTGCTCGGTGCTTAAAGTCACATTCTGAGAGAAGCAATTGTCATGTCAATTCAAATTTATGCAAATCTTGGAATTGAGGAGATTTCTGCATACCGCTCGGAGAAGTGCGACATCCTCTCCTGCATCATATCCAATATGCAGGCCCGATGATTTCTTTTCGGCCTCATTCTAAATATATTCTGATAGCGCAACACATTTAAGCAGACAAAAATCTGGAGGCATTTCACACACTTTTCATCTCAATCTCAGATTCATTATTCAAAAACACTCAAATATTTAACACACCTTTTCTTTAAACAAATTCACTCGCTCTACATCATGCTTCCAGTTGCCGCTAATGACCCCGTGATCATGAATGAACATGCTTATTATGAGAGATCTGTTAATGAGTCCTCCTCGGTATTCGAAAAAGAGTGTGTCATCGTTTTTGTCTTTATGATTGCCGTATTTTCGGCATCAAAGTTTGCACATGCACTTTACAAGAAATACACCAAGAGAGCCCCACTAATGCCTGAGGAGATGGTTTGAAGCAAATCAAAACATCTTTATTGTCTAAGGAAAAGCTTTCAATCACTTCACTCGGACATTTATCTGATGGTTTTTTGGATAAACCACACCATACTATTCTCCATAGCATATTCAATTCTTCGGACATCGAAAGGCACTTATCATGTCATAAACATTGAGAGAAGTCCTAATTTATAATCAGCATATACAACACTAAGAGCATAACAGTTCATATGAACATCAAATGTACACATTCGAACACATACGCTGGATTTTAAAACATTGGCCGGTAAAATCTGGAAATAGCCGAGAATTTGTCATGAACATTAAATGAGTTTGAGCCACAGTAATCGTTCGAGGGGCGACAGGAACGGCACATGGCACATTATGGACCCGTATTGTTCCTTGTTAGCAGAATGAAGCTCGAATCCTAGAGTCAAATGGTCTTATCAATGCTTCATAAACGTCCTCTTATGGGCTATTTGGATAGAGGTAACTGTGTGTTGGGAAGTCGGACGGGTAAACAGCTTCGTACTATAGCTGAACTATGGGTCCAAATGCGTATTGAAGTTCTCGCCTTCACCATGAATCTGTGTTGCAGCGCACCCGCTATAGAGGTCTACGGATTCATATGCTTTTTGTTTCTTTTGAAAGAAAAAAAAAATCTGGTGTTAATAGAAATCCGCCGTTATTTGGCTGAAAATCCATAAATAATGTACGCTGTCCCGAGGTGCAGTAGGTCAAATACTACCAGGCTGAAGCACCTTCCAAATAGTGATCCTAAGTTGTAAATACCTGTGTGGGGCACATTCGACACGGTGTTGCACAATAATCAACAGTTTTATCAGTTTTATAGACAAAAAAAAAACCCCCCCTGCACACGTCTGGTTAGAACACTGAGTGAAGAAGTCCCCTCCTCGACTCGCCCAAGCTTGAGGTCATGTCTTATCCTAGCTGCTGCTGCTGCTGTGTAGGTAGTGTCAACATGCTTCAGGTTTTTTTTTTTTTTTTCGCCCAAACGCCTTTTTCAATTCTAAACACAAATGAGGCGGGAGGACGGTGCCCTCAGGGGAAGAGTCTATCTTATTTGTAGGCTATGGTGATGGGCTAAATAGTGACTTTGAGGGTGTGTCGTGAATTTCTATAAAGGAGCCTAGTGTCAAAAACCGTCTATCCCAGGCGCATCATCTTGTTTGGCTGGCTCCCTCTGTCCGAAGGGGCAAAAAGTCTTCGTCTGCGGCAACATGAAGATGGTTCAGCGCCTGGATAAATAGACCTGGCGGACAGTGTCGACGTACCAATCAAGCTTGCGTAAATTTTTATAGTTATTTCTCAACAGTGCCACACCGAACCCAAATTTATTCATTCATGCTCTTATGCTCAATTTGCTCTACCCACACTCAGTGTATAAGCAATAGAGGACTAGTCTCGAATCAACTTGGCTCATACCCTTTTGTTACTTCAAATCAGTAGTTCCAACCATTATTAGTGACCAATCATACCCATTGCCTTCCACACGCAAATCAAAAAGCTCCGTGCCCACTATGCGGCCTTTTCGGCAAGTTCTATGTCCCAGACGTTCCAGTCGTACCAGATTATGGGAGGAAAAATCGTGCACAAGTGCCACAACGAATGTGCGTCGATCAACATAAATAGCGGTTCAAAGTCAATCATCTCTAGCACGACAGCTGAAAGAAGAAACATATTGAGTGCCACGGGAAGAAGTGGAATATATTTTGAGCGAGAAAGACCAATGTGGTTGAGTTTGGCCAAGATTCTGGTTTCGTGCGGTAGAAGGTATATCGAGTTGCTGTAGATGTGCAGTTTTTCACGGTATATTTTGTTTACATTCAAAGAATGAAGAATCCATAACACGACTGCCAAAATACCGAAAAGAACATTGAATCTCATGTTGTAAGTGTAATCCCAATCGCTGTAAAGCTTCGCAAAGTGACCTGTTAGGATAAGGGCAAGAATCGTCTGGAAAAGGATTCTCACACGTCTCTTTTCGGACCTAAAGAGCCCAAAATAACGAACGAAAACAGCGTTGAAATTGGCCACCGAGATGGCGCTTGCCCCAACATAATCGAGTGTTTCAGTCATGGGGAAATCACGTATATGGAAGATCGTACTACAGGTCCAGCCAATCATAGACACAAGCAAAAGAAGCACATATTGGAATAGCATGGTAGCCTTTTCCGGATTGGCCTTCTGGCTGGCCTTGTAATGGCGAGCAATCTTAGGATAATTGGCATAGTTCACATAAAAGTTCGCCATGGAGAATATCGTGGAAAAGAACTCTGTCACACCAAAAACTCTTCTAAAGGGCCATTTCCCATAAAACTGCACTGCAGCTAGCCCTGCATTCTGGCGAATATTAGTGACATGCTGTTGGCATTTGTAGTTGCAGTCCAGCTGGCAATCCCACCAGAAAAGCACCTTCGAGATTGCATTTATTGAGTTCTCTGCGTATTTGGAGGACGGAGTTAAAGACATGCATGTGACAGCGTCGCAATCCTCGAAACACAGCTGAAACTCGGGTAGCCTATCGCCTACAGATGCACTTGCGAGCGGTAGGCCGATGAGGACAATATAGCAAAACAATTTCATGAGACGGGGAGCTGGGCGTGATATGGATATTTGGCCGACTATGCATTTTGGTTCACACTGTGTTTTGGCACGTGCAAAATGGCACGTGACATGTGGGCGTTTGTTTTGGAGCGCAATTTTACTTCCGTGTGGGCCGCATAATGCTGTGCTCTCAAAAAGAACCATCCCAATGAGTGGTGGATGAATCACCAATTCCAACTTACTTGTTGGTGAGGAGATTTACAAAAAAAGAAATTGGATGATTTCACCTTACAAGATCAATTTATGTGGCACATGAATTTGGTAGATGCCAAATGTCACATAGTTTATTTTGCGTGTCTTGTGACAGTCTCGAGGCGTCTCTCATACGAGGAGCTTTATCCTGTTTCCATAGCATTTTGAGCCAAATAAAACGGAATTCTAGATCCTCGTAAATTTCAAAAGACTTCATCAGTATTGCATATTCTTGAACCCTAAGCCTTTCGACTGTTTAAATTTGATACGGGCACGTCAAACTTAAACCAGAGTATGTCATGAAAATTACAGTTTGACAGGCCAACGGGAATTTGCGTGTGCTCTGAATTCTCGCCCATTATACACGAAAGGCGAAATTGACCGAGCCAAGGCTCGCCCGCTGCGGCGCTTCGACTCCCGTGCCGCACCGTATAATAACGCGTAGTGTGCACAATGCTATCCATACCTGCATATACCCTACGAATCCTGTATATAACCCCTCTTGGCTGACATTTCTAGGGATCTGATTCGGTGCCATGAAGTACCCCGAGCAAACCGACATGCTCCAGCGCTCACAGACAGATCTTCATGCAACGGACTCCGCCAGCCAATGGCGAGATTCCTGACAGGGCC
This sequence comes from Metschnikowia rubicola, assembly GCA_030557065.1. NCBI lineage: Eukaryota > Fungi > Ascomycota > Pichiomycetes > Serinales > Metschnikowiaceae > Metschnikowia > Metschnikowia rubicola. Next base: position 43,736 of record JAKTVE010002464.1, on the reverse strand, counting down.
AAGATCATAATAAAACACTTACGACACTGTTTGTGAAAACGAAATATTCTCTTGGCCGATATCCCCGGAATTCCCAAAGATTGCTTATCTCTTATCAAGGGTAATTTGAGGCCAAAGCAAGCAAGTGAGAATGTTCATGCTCTTATGAGAAAAAGAAACGCTTCTGATTGCCCATAAACGCGGCTTTTTTTTTGGAGACCAATAAAATTTTCATCCCTCGCAGTGCGAGCCCGAGCACCAGTAGTGCATATAAGCGGTGTTTATCTGTTATATGCACTCTCGGAGCTAAGAGCCGGGAGCGAAAGCCAACGAACAGAGAATGAGAAAAAGGGATGTAGGAAATTCTCGAAGACGCCCGCTAGATTTAGCGCTAGCCTCTGGATTCAAAAGTTTCATGAGGAAGTTTTGAGTTTTGCGGAATATCGCGAAGTTTACGATGCACTCATATAACGCTTAAATGGATCAGGCAAGCTGGATACATGTTGGAAGAATTTTCCATCCAACGAGCCATGTATTTTTTCTTTGCCAGTCAGAAAGTGCTCGTAACCGCCGCCGCATGAGTGTCTACATGACGGAAAACTGGTCCCCACGCGGGCATTTTTTTTGCGCGGGCTAGGGGGCAAAAATCTCCGAAATTTGGCATATCATCAAGCAGACCTTTCAAAGTGTCCTTGCTCGTCGTCTGAAATGATTATAGGATATTAATATTTAGCGTCTCCTAAACACTTCCGACGATTTGAAAGAATCTTTAATCTGTGGAATGGATTGATCATAGAATACCAGTGCCCTGTGTGCCGGCTGCCTCACCCGCATGTCCTGCGGCTCCTGTGAATTTCCTCTTTTTCTCTCTTTTTTTTTTTTTTTTTTTTTTCTCTCGCCCTGCAAAATTTCATTACTTATACGGTCCAGGATTCTCCACTTTCCCAGATCCCCCTCTACAATTTCCATTCCCCATATTTCGTTTCCATATTTTGTTTCTTCTTTGCTTCAATTTTTGCGATAGCTGGCATTTCACATAATTGATCAATTTTCGATTCTATTACTCAGTTTCCTTGCGTTCCATAAGACCCTCGGGAATCGATACTTTTGCCATCACCCATCACATTCCATAACCTGGTCAACTTGGGTTCCATATCTTCTTACTTGCTAACCAGTGATTATCATTCTCACCCCTGACGCCTATTTCATCACATTTCAATTTTTTTCTCTTTTTTTGGCCGTTTGACTAATTTTTCAGCCGAAAACCACCCATTTTTCACACATCTCATGAATACACGTAAGTCTAGTCGTTCCAGAGCCGCCAAGCTCGCCCACTCGGACTCCAAGCAATTGCACATGACTAACCAGGCAGGGCATGACCTCAAAAGACGGAAAACTAGCAACGAAAAGGCCATTTCTGTGCCTGAGAAGGAGGCATCTGCCGCTGCAGATGACAAGATGGACCCAGTCGAGAAACTCTTGAGTTTTTCGCATGTGAATCAAGACATCTTGCTGCTCATGAACGAGCTGGACCAGAATACCGCGGCTACTGCCCCTACCACGACCCCGGCCTATCCCAACATTCTGTGCAACTTCAACAAAGTGATCCATGACAATATGAGACTGTACTATGCCAGATTCGGCAAGCTGCATATGGAAATCCACAACGACCATTCGTCGTTTTCGGTGCTCAATCAGCCTCCGGCGCAAACTGAAGCAGACGCACCCAAGCTGAAGTTCAATGTACCGTTTTTCAAGAACGTGAACTTCAATCCAAAACCGTCTTTTGGTCATCAAATTGATGATTACATACACTACGACGACGAAGAGCCTCTTACGACCGACTCAGAGCACGAGGAACTTGCACTGCCCACAGGAGTGGTTGAGACGCCAATTCCGTCTCTTTCGGGGAAAATGTCGTTCCATTACCGTCAAAACGACAAGCTCAGCCTATCGTTGAGCGACGAGCAAGCCGAGGATGCGCCCAACGACGCGTTCAGGTTCTTGAATCAAAGATCTGTGCTTTCTGGCAAGGCCAGTGAGATGATCGGCACGTCGAACTTCCTTGTGAGCGACTTTTTCTTCTAGTTAATTGGCGGACATGTTTAGAACCGGTTTCTACTTTACTTCTGTGTGTACTATAAAATACGAATCATTCCTACAGCACGGTAGGCCGGGTCTTACAAATGGGATTTTTATAGAAATTGATCGTGATATTCTTGCAAATCAACAGTGGTGTGCTGTATGGTGACACTCGTGGTCATTCAATGGCACGCGCTGAATGCCGTAATGAGGAGAGTCTGCACTGGTGTTGTGATATATTATACACGCATGACAATATAATATGAATTGACTTTGATATTGATTTTGGTATCGCCAAAAAGCATTATGGGGGTATACAAAGAGGGAAGGGTAATAAATATCGTTGGGGTTGTCATTCCTTTGTAATGAATAGGGATGGGTTAAATGGGTGAAGTCATTAGACGAACCCTAAAGTGACTATATATTACTTTAGGAAGATATCACTTAAAGGTCAATATCTATTTAAATTATACTCTATTAATAAAAAAGATAGTACAGTAAGACCTGCTTATAAGGATTACATCTTTTGAGCTAAAATAGAGATAGTAACCAGGTTATCTTAAAGAGCGCATTTTTGGTGTGAAAACCAATTTCTCGCGCTGTGTTTTGATGAATATAGCCAGGTTATCTCTTTAACCAAGATCCTTATAAGCAGGTCTTACTGTAATAATGTAGTCACTTAGCTGTGTATCATAATATAGCTAATGATATATTAATCCATTTTCTCTCTTTGTGCGGTGGAGAGTGAAGCTGCCCTGTGGATGCGGCGTGTTCTGAATCTTGACTCAACTGGAATAGGTCTACATTTCACAAATTCATACGCCCCGCCACTTACATGCCTCGGGTCTACTGGATGCGTGTACTTAAACAAAAACTCACAAGTCCTACTAATCCGAGACAGTCAAATTGAGCCATTCAGAATTCTTCAAGTCGCGACAGTGTTCGAAGATGAGACTCAAGACTTTGAAAGATCTACACCGATGTGAAAGGATGAGGAAAAGAGGGCGCCAAACCAAAAAGTCAATATCAGATGGGGAAATGAAAATGATTTTCTCGAATTTCGACAAATCGAAACGTGTATGGCTTGGAATTCTGGGACGGGTTTGATATGGCAGTGAAGAGTAGGCCAGGCTGAGCCCCGCACCATACTATCGAATTTTGGTGATTTGTTTGTAAAGATCTGTTTTTTTAGTGGCCGCTGTGAGTTATGCATTCAATTGTGAAGAATATCACAATAGACTCGTGAAGTACCCCTTCTTGTAGTGATTCTGCAATTTCGAGGCCTCACTGGCTGGTCCAAGGTGTATGAAATCTCGGTACACTAAATCCCCGGAGTCGTCGAACTTCAGAACGAAGATATTGTGATATATTATGCATAGTTGATATTTCGCCCATAAAATAATCGGTACATGACACAATATTTGTATCACCCAAAGGATTATAAATAGTCATAATATTCCATAATGTGGTCAATATCACCATAACTAACAACACCGATCTGCAGCAATTATTTATGTCGTGTACAGAGGAACAAAGATGTCTCTGACAAATGTATTTTTTTTTTATAAAGAATTGTCTGTCTGTCGGCATATTGTGAAATCATGTCAAATTGCAAAACAAACAAGAAGAGTTTGTTTACAGCCTTTAGGGCGATGACAACCTAATTAGTTCTCATACGCAGCCACGCCGCTAGGCATGGTAGCGAAGCTGGCTGAGGTTTTATATATATTCATATATAGTTTTATGGAGAGCTAGGTAAGCAACTCTGGATCCCAGTCCTTAATCAGATGTATCAAGCAAAAAAAAAAAAAGGTTTGTTCAAAATATCATGAAAAATCAGTAAGCCACCACCCCGGATCTTGAACGCGACTTGAAAATCGCAACGTCCGCGGTACCCCGGATCTCGTCTATTTGCCTCACGCTTCTTGTCTGAATCTCCACATTGTCATCGTTTTCATAGACCATGTCTTTTCTCGGATTTGTTTCTGCGTACCTTTTGGGCGGCTTGACATTTCTTCCACTAGCGCTTTTTGCGTTTGTTTACTTTCACCCGAAAAAAACACCCAAATTGGTCGAGGAACCGTTGCGGGCGGGCGAGATTGAAGAATATGCCCAAACAGGACTAGATTGCTTTAAGCAAGGTTGGATTTTCGTCACTCATGAAGACGTGGAGTCTCAGGATGAGATATCTTCGAAAACGGAAAGCGTTGCCGAGTCACAGGATGTAAAACTGGCCTATTCGCTGCTCTACAAGTTGGTCACTAACACCAGTAAAGCTTCTGCAGCGGGAAATGGCCCTGAAGAGAGCTTGAGTTCAGTAAATAGCGACATTTCCGCAGTCACGGCTGGTCCGTCGCCTGTGCCGCCAGGAGGCATGGTGCTGCCGCCGCCAAAGCCGAATGCCGCCACGAAGAAACACCGCTATTACGGTGTGCTAAAGCACGGCAATCTCTTCTTGTACAAAAACGAAAAACTACAGGATGTGAAGCACGTGATTGTGTTGTCCAACCACGTGGTATCTCTCTGGCCACGTGCGCTTTCGGAGGCGTCCTTATTCACGAAATACTCGCTGATTGCTATCTTGAAGAACGACTGGTCGCGGCCTCGGCGGCTATCCGATAATTTCACGGGCGACAACGTGCGCCCGGACAAGATCTCCATCCACGATGTATTGCGCAAGGATTCTGGCCTTTCCGCGCCCCCAGGCACGATTTTCGTGCACACCGACTTGAACATTGATAAGGAAGATTGGTATTTTGCGCTTATCAGGGCTACAAAGTCGGAAAATCCGGGCCCAGCGGGCTTGAACCCGGCGATATACGCTAAGACCATGCACCTCGAGACCCAGAGCATGATTTCGTTGATTCAAAACTTGTATGGGTCTGAGGGCCAGTTGCAACTGAAATGGTTCAATGCCATCATTGGCCGGGTGTTTCTTTCGCTCCAAAAGACGGATTTCATGAGAGATTACTTGACCATGAAGATCGAGCGCAAACTCAACAAAATCAAGACCCCCGGGTTTTTGGATAAGTTCCAAATCACGGGCGTTGACGCGGGCAAAGCAGCGCCCACCATAACGTTTCCCGTGTTGAAGGAAATCAATCCAGAAGGCGATCTTCTCGTATCTTTCAACGTGCACTATGCCGGTGAAATGTCAATGCAATTGGCCACAAAGGTGAACATCAACTTGGGTCTGCGATTCAAAACCAGAGAAGTCGATGTGTTGTTGTCCATCACCCTCGAAAAGATCTCGGGACCGATGCTTGTACGGATTAAAGCTCCGCCATCCTCGCGTATATGGTACACATACGAGCGTGAACCAGATGTGTCGATCAAGATTGAGCCCGTGGTCAGCCTGCGGCAAATGTCTTATAGTATCATCACAAACACGATAGAGAAAAAGTTCAAAGAGGCCATCAAGGACTCGCTCGTGCTACCTCATTGGGATGATCTTGTCTTCTGCCATACTCCAGAAGAATTGTACCGAGGCGGAATATGGGACAAGGATGTTCGTGCCGGAGAGAGCGACGTGAAGCCCAGGAGTACGGAAACGCACGACAGTGCTAGTGACGCTTTATCGGTGGATACAGCTCTGGACATCACTGCTGACAGCGAAGAATTAGGAGGGCTCACTGAAACTTCGCCTACAAAGAGCCAAAAGGCGAAAGTCTCGAAAACAATCAGCGACATTTCGCGGCGTTTGCGTAAGCCGAAATCAACCCATACCTCTGAAGTTGACGAGACCAATTGCCTCTCGGATGGGTCTGTGATTGAGCCTGCAAAGCGCCTGTCTCCGTCTGTGGTATCCGAAGGCGTCGTGGCCCTGCCCAAGAGCGAGTCCTCTCAGAATGTTAGCACTTTGCGTAAACTTGGCGAGTGGTATTCAAAAGCGGACAAGTTGGCACATTCGAAATCGACTAGTACGAATTCAGCAGATACAAGTGCAGCCTATCACCCGCCAGATATGATCAGTAATCGAAGATCAAGAAAGCAATCCTCAGCGACCTTAGACTCCGATGTTGAGACAGCTACGCACAGCTCGCTGTATGATTTTGGGCAAGAATTGAACAAAAGTGTGCGGATGCCAAGAACCATAGATGTGGCTGCCCCAACGAATGCAAAGCCTACCCCACCCAAGTTACCGCCCAGAGACTTGAAGGCGCCAGCTGTTAGTCAGCCTACACTCGGGTTGAGTTCGGACTTTAAAGGAGAACCCACCGACTCAATCACTAGTGTGTGCTCACCTGAGACCCACGCTGATGAAGACTCGATTCTGACAGAAAAAATTGGAGCGGAAAGCGTGATCACAAATCACGAGGATTTTCTGCTTCGGAAGCCGCTCACGTCGGATGCTAGAGTCAAGGCTAGTGGAGAACCTTTGCTGGAGCAGCGTGATGAGGACTTGCCTCCCTATATATCTACAGCTCCGCTTTGATAGCAGAATGATGTGGAAATGACTGAATTTGCTTTTTTTAGATGTAGGCTGCCCATCCACCATACATACGGCTTAAGTTTTGATCGGACGATGCTTGTTGTATCAAGTAGTCAATCTGTCCATGCACATTCATCGGCAACCCTTCTCTGTCTAAAAGACCGCGTATTTTGCGGCGCACCTTCTTGAGGTGTTCTTGCGGTTTCTCCAGAGTTTTCCAGTCCAATAATGGATCGTAGACCAAGGTCTCTAAGATGTTCATTAAAGAGGCCTCGTTCTCCCGTACCAAAGTCCCAGTAACCTCACAAGTGACTCTGAAAGAACCTTCAACTCCAGTGATTCCCATTGCATCAACCAAGTTTTGAGTAAGCCGGAAGGGGACCACTTCTGGGGTCGGTAAAGTGAGGCCTTTTTCGAAGAGACAGTCGAAGTCAATGTGCAATGCTGCACCGTTTTTCTTCACAAAAAGAATATTTTCACAGTGGCGATCTCCCAAACCGATGATGTATCCAACAACAGACATGACTGCTGACGTCCGCGTAAAGCAATTTCTTGCCGAGTACCAGACCGCGGGATCTGAGAACTGATCGATAAACCATTGGTGAAGAACTGGTTTCACCTCTGTGCACAAAGATCGGAAAAAGGATATCAATGGTTCATCCACAGTTGGCTCAGACGAGTTTCGGGCTTTAGCCAATCTTTGCGCCTCGCCGATTTTGCGGAAAATTCGTTTTTCGTCAACGGCCATACCTGCTTTTTTCTGCTGTGCGCTTATTACTGATTTCATCGTGGAAACGTTCTGAACAAACTCGATAACGCCCAGATCCTCCGCGAGTGGTATGACGGAGTAATTCTCGACAATGAGACTTCTCTTGCGTGCGTCTGCACTGGTCAACAATATGCGGTTGATCATGTTGGTAAATTCAAAAACTTTCGCATCTTTCCTGGTGTCATCCTTCTTAAGCATAAGTCTGTACGGCCGATTATCGGACCCTCTTATGGTGATTTGTTTGGGCTTCTGAAGGGACTGGAACACGTTGACCTTGTCGTCGAACCCATCAAACGTAATGGATGCAGATCTTGGGAAGGCGTGCCACCCATTCCTTGAGGAAGACGATGGCCACGACTTGTTGGAAGCCGGAATTCGGATCTCTAGATTCGATTTCACTGGTATCACTAAAGCGGTGTACCGCTTGTACGTGTCGGTAACATTGAAATCCCTGGATAACAGCCATTTTTTAGAAGCAACTTCCAGGTTCGACGATATTTTGAAAGACGCGAGCCCTTCGAGAATGTCAAACAAAATTTGTGCGTTCTTTATGTGTTCACCAAGATTCTGATTTCTACCCAACTCCGCAAGAATACCACTTACTCTTGTTCTACGTATCGCATCCTTTGATTTGACATGAGACAACGCATACCAAAGGCTGTGTTTCGGATAGGTAGCGACAAGAGAACCGATTATTTGCATCATCACTTTGACACTAGCATCGTGAGAGTGAGTTAGTCTCGAAAACAATTGTGTGATGGACGTGAACCAAATATACATGGGAATATCATCCTTCTGCTCTAGAAGATCTTGCACTATCGTGTTGAGCCGTTTGGCGGCTTCTTTTGTTTTTGGTGGTCTCTGCGCAAAGTCGAGCCATACTGTAATCAACTTTGGTAGAGCCTCAAAAATGTAGGTGGTTCCAAGTTTCAATGCGTGGAGGTAAAATCGGATGATATGTCTTTCATGATTTCCATTGCGGTCATTATGAGACTCCATAACCTTGCTGTAGTATCTTCCGAGATCAAAGAAAGGTTTCTCCCAACTGCTGTCGAGCTTGTAAGCTTTTGTGTACTCTTCAATTATTGTTGCGGACGATGAATGACTCGACTCGTCAAGCCATAACGCATACTGTAGCTGACGCCGTGCTTTCGTTTTAGGATCCCCAAAGTTCAAGTTTTCCGACAATGTTTTGATCGCCTCTGTCTGCTTTCCCTGTTCCCAAAGAAGATGCGCATATTCGACCGTGGCGTTCTGATCGTTGAGAGCCATCGCTTTCACGATCAGTTTTGTTGCGATGTCAAGTCTCTTATCACGGCGAGCTATTTCAGAGGTTGCCAAAAAGATAGTCGAGATCTGATCGTTGCTTTCAGTCACTTCAAAGCAGAGCTTGTGCATTGAAAGAATCTTCCACTGAGTGCTGAAGTCAAGGTCGGTGTTCTTCATTCGCTCCTGTAAGGTAAGCATTAAGTCGTTTTTCAGTAATATGGCGTCATTCAATCCTGCTGAAACAATGAGAGACGAATCAAACATGATGTGCAACTGCCTCATCAACTTCGTATTTCTGGAAAATGACGAAGACATCGACAGAGATAAAGACTGACCAATAATCGAGTAAATGTTTTGGATGCTTCTGTTGAACTTCACATGGTCCTGTCTCACAAAAGACATCAAGCTGTCTGCGTATTCAAAAGTGACAATATCCTCTACATCTTGAGGTGCACCAATTGTAGCAGCAGCATCATGCCACTTTCTTATTTCATCGAGCTCACCGGACTCAAGTGCCGCCTGAAGTCCAACCATCACCCACGCCATTGGAAGTTGGGCTATAGATCCATTTCCAATCTGAGAGTCTAGCGATGAAAGAACCTTTTCATAAAGCGCGTGATTTGCGTAGGATTTCAACAAACTCGTATTGCAGTCGATGCGAACATCCGCACTTCCAATCTCCCTCAAGACTTGGAAAGACTCCTGAGCAATGTACCAGTTTTCATTGTAACGAAATGCATCAAGCTTTTCAGCCAAGTTGCTTGTAGAAAATTTCCTCAAAACACCATTTAAAGCATCATAGTCTTCAATATTGGAGTACACTGACTGCAATGTGTTCGCAATGTTGAGTTTTTCCAAGGTGTCCTTTGATTCGTTTTTTTCGTTTCGGAAGCATTTTTCAAGATACAAGATGGTCCTCTCATAGGAATCACATTGCGAAGACGTGAAAGCGATAAGCTCTGTTGGGATCTCCTCCAAAAATCTCACCACTTGCCACCGACAATTCTTCAACATCGCCGCATCCACTTTGGAAAGAGACGGGTCCCCTAGTTTTTCCGTTGCAGCGGAGACCCACTCATTGAAGTAGTCTAGAACCTCAAAAATTTCCTGGTAGCATAATCTCGTGTTCTCGGTTCTCTCGGAGCCAACATTGGAACTCGCATCGGTATTCAAGACGCTCAAAAATTCTTTGAGTAAATCGTTGCGAGCCTGCTCATCACCGCTCACTATGTGCGACAAAACAACATATTTTAGCAAATACAGAGATATGGAAACTTCCTCGTCTCTTATGAGCATAGAGCAGGTCTGGAAAATTATACTTCTTGTCGAATTTGGGTTTGTCTTGCCCTTTTGAGTAGATGTTAAGGCGATTGGTCTTCGAAAGAATTCCGTGGTGAGGTCTATCAACCATTTCTCGTACCTCATACCTAAACGAAAATGTGGAAACTCAATCGGCTCATACCGCGGAGGTGAAGCAAAGTACCGTGATGACAATAAAGGGGTGAGCGTAGACTTATCAATCTCAGAGAATCTGTTCCATACATCACTTCTGACGCCCTGGCTTTCGTCTTGCAAGATTGAAGGCTCCAATCCCAAAACTGCCAAAAAGCATTGCATGGAGTATACCGAAAACAACTGTCTCATCGGATCATTAGACGCCCAAAAATTCTTGATGACCTTTGTTTGAATAAAGTCCACCAAAAATGTAGCGTTCTCGCTGTAATCTTGAAAATCGTGAAGTATTATGATCTGGGACTTGATGGTTTTGAAATTGAATCTGCTTGAGTCAAGCAGACCAAAGCTGGCCAATACAGTTGCGCATTTGGTAGACAAAGATGGGTCCTTGCTTTTGAATTGTACAGATAGATCCAACACGGTCCTTATCAATTTCGATATATCGCTTTCATCTAATGCATCTCTCATGTTTTCAGTTTGCCACTTTTGCTGATAACTTTTCGATAAATTGATGAGATCATCAAGAGCTTGATGAACCACCACTTTGTTATTTGTCAGCAATCTTCTGGTCAATTCAGGAAAAAGCCTCACTTTATTCTTGAGCTTCAGCATCGCGTTCGAAGACGCATCCGGTGCGTAAAACTTATCAAGGCCTTTAGCAAACGAGTATGAGTAATAATATGGCCCATAATTGTTGTACTTCTCAGTGATTTCTCGGTACAATCGCTTGAGGATCTCTGCAGCTATAGTCTTTGAACGGAAACTGAAAACCTCGAATCTTTGGAAGATTAACGATATGGTAATGTCAAACAAAGATACAAGCTTCGGTGATTCTAGCCTTTGAACAAGGACATTCCAGCATTGAAGAGCATGCGCTTCCAAAGAAGGAGACTCCATTGCCGCCTGGAGGCATGTCGAAATTTGTCCTAATGCCCATGTTGCCGCTTCGATGTTCCTCGTGATAAGAAACTGAATCGCTTTTATGGAACTAACTTTTTCCATGTACGGCTTGATTCCATTGATCTGATGAACTATCTCGGAAAACTTTTGCGCAAGCTCGAGTACATGCTCGTGTAAAATGTAGCTCACATAATCGAAGTCGTTTTCATCGGGAGGGGACAGAGATGGGCCATTCTCTGGCTTCTTTGACCAATTGATCTTCGCCACGAAAACAATGGCACGAATTATCTTCCTCTCGTTTTCCAAAGTTCCATCCTCATTCACCTGCATTTGTAGCAAAATGAACCAAAGAACTGCTCCAATATTAGGCAACAATTCTGCAATACTGACTGATCTGTAGCTAGGGCTTGCGTTGCTCAACACACTTACAATGTATTTTGTGTCGTTGTGGTCGTCCTTACAAAGATAGGTTGCAAGTATGCGAGGCAAGACTTTGGTAAGCAACTTCACTTTAGTCATGTTTGAAGCATTGGCAATATCTTGCACAAAATCATGCTTGTAGTATTCCAATAAGCGAGGAGTTGTGTACTCGCGAGTATTGCTGAGAAAGTAGTTTTTGGAGATTCCAAGTAGCTCTGTAAGTCGGGAGAAGAGGCGAGAGTTTTCGACGATGGTCTCTGCAATGCTGGGAAGGTAGGGCGAAAGAAGCTTGTATGGTGCCATGGCCTTTGCTGAACTGATGTAAAGAATGGAGTTGTACGCGAAATTGACATGTTGCTCGTTGTTTCCTCCTAAGGCACGCATCAATGTTATAAGAATAACACATAGCCATTCACCATCGCTGGTTATCGCAAGCTCGGCGAAAGCTAGCATTGTAGACTCGGCCAAGTGTGTACTTTCTCTCGAAGAGCTGAACTTTATGCTGGTTAGAGTTCCAAAGATTGCTCTGAAAAGAAGCTCCAGAGCTTGATCGGCCTCACGCTTCAAAAATAAGGGCAAAACTCTGGCTGCTAACACTCTCACGTCCCTATTGCTGTGTTTCACGAGACACCTAAGAACAAATTGTACGCATAGATTGTTTGGTTTACAATCGCGATCAGGAAGCCTGAATGTTGCAAAAAGGTTGAAAAGAACAAGCAAGAAATTGGTAGCCAACAACTTATCATCAAACAAACGCAGGTGGCTTTTCTTGAGTAGAAACTCTCCAATAATCACCGAGTAAATAGCCATAGCCTCATTCACCTCGGATATTTGTTTTCTTTTGATCAGAATGGACTCATACAAGTTTTTCGAAGACACAGTCGAGCAGTGCATGCACATACCCGACTGAAAATCAAAGTCATCCGATATCATGCATGGGACATTTTTCAAAACGCCAAGAAATGAGTACAAGGTTGTTTTTTCTTCCAACAAATTGCCCTCGGGCCCTTTTGACTTTTTTTGAATAAGGCCTATGACGTAAGTGAGCCAATTCTTTATAGTTGGGTGCTGCGGTGGACCTTCCCTCAGCGTGAGAAAATTCGTAAGCGAGTGGCGACTATCAATCACGAACAGAAGATGTTTCATTACGCTCCCATTGTTCCCTTCGAGAATACCTTCTCGCAATTGATCGAGTTCAGGATCCAAAAACGAAGCAGGTAGAGTGATAGGGCGTATGGAGGAAGGATCTGTCAACAATATTTTCTGAAGATTAAGGAGTTGAAGTGTCTTCATTATCACCGAAGGAAGATGTGTCTTCTTTAATGAATCCGCGTAAATTTCGAACAGTGATAAGGAGAAAGATTCAAAAAAGCTGGAAGCAATATTTTGCAGACGACAGCAGAGAAATACTCGCATCAAGGAAAAGCAGGTGACCCTAATATATCGCACGAGTTTTTGGGCAGTATTACATTCTTGTCGGCATTGGCTAAAGTGCAAATGGATCCACCGAAGCACCAATTCATACAGACACCATTTTGCCGTTTGGTCCAACATGATGTTAGATGTAAGGTTGAGGAGAAGTACTGACTTGGAGGTATCTAAAAGGCTCAAAGAAGCCTCAGACGGCGACAGTTCCAACCCAAAAACATTTGCTGAAGACATGGCAAACTCTAGCTTTTTGGCATGCGACTGAAAGCGGTGTTTGTAATCAGCAGTATGAAGAATGAGTTTTGACGAAATCTCGTGATCATTGAGCACCGTAAATAAATGAACTGTAGTCGAGAGAACGGAGCCAAAGGCAAGCGGATGTAGTTCTGTCCCGCTTTCTGACAGTGCGTAACGATAAACTTTTTCCACGTTTGCATCAAGCAAGGCTACCAACCGGGCGCGTAAATTTTTTTTGTGTTTGAGACCATGAAGATGCACTGTAACAATGTTAATAAGCTCTATCAAGAACAGCTTAGTCGCATTTGTGAGATCCAAATGGTCTGGAAACTGTGAGAGCCACGAGACAGCAAATTCTACCGCCCACTCATAGAACAAGATAGGGGCTGAGGGACGCGTTTGCCAAGTGGCAGAATCAAAAGAGATCAGCGCCACTTCCGCTGGCGAGATCTCGACATTTAGCAACGATTTCCGTTTCGAGAGCACCAATTCAATCGCAGTGAATATTCTTGTAACAAACTTCTGTGCTTCCACATCCTGGTGTGTTTTGAGCAGCGAGAGTTTAGCGCTGGCAAATCGGAAAAGAAAAAGCGTCAACTTCTTGAAGTCTGTCAGATCATCCTGCTCTGCGTCGTGTTCGATGTTTTTGTGGACGTCAGTCAAAAACTGGTCGAGTTCCAGCAGCGAGATACGAGCGTACGGATCAGACATTTCATCACGCGTTGGGTTGATGTATGTATAAGTATAGCCATATGTATAAATTGAGAGGCGATCCATTCGCGGAGGTGCTGCGCGACCGCATGCAGCCGCGTCAAGACTCAACGGCCTGCAGTGGATGTTCGTCAATGGCTGCAGAAAAACATAAATTTGGGTTCAGAAAGTGGGGGAAATTCATGCTGCTTTATATCCATGAAAAATATTCACAGAGCGGGGTCACTCCAAATTCAAGTGCATGTGTTGGGCAATTCACGTAATCAATGATCTACACACTGGAACTGATACGCGCTTTAACCCAAAGGGCGTGCTTTTTAACTATGTGTGGCGCTGTCAATTCCCTTCCCTACAATGACGTGTCAACGATAGCACTCTTTGTCTAAAAGTATGTTTTTTTTACCAACAAAAACTTCATTTTGGATACGATGTCTCTATTTATGCCCTTGCTTGTAAATGGGCTTCATCCGTAAGCTCCATCTGCCTCACTTAAGCTCATCACAGTTCGAAATTGATGGGTCTCCTGAAAAGCAAGATATGTGGTTCCGGAGCATGTGTCTCATAGTGGACCCAGCCTAATGACTGCGTGATGCCCAACCCTCTCCATTCCTCCTCTAGCAAGATGCGCAACGTGCCTGTTTCCGGATTGAAATAATCTTGCGGAATCGCCTTCAACATGTTTTTGGGAAGCATCACGTGACGATACTCGTGGAACTTGTCGTCGTAACGGGGCGAGTAGTGGATATTTTCTTGGAACTCATGTATCTTAGCGCGTTCGGGTTCCGTGAGGTATCTGGGCCGGCTGCTCATGGTATGTGTGTTTTTGGAAATGGTGCAATGATTGAAAACCCTTTAGAATGTCTCTCTTGGTGTACAAAGCTGGATCAAAAGACAATGAAATGAAATGAATGTTCGGGCCTCTTCCAAAATATAGATTTGGTATTTTCCCACTGCGACTTCAAGGCCTCTCGTGCTAGTTGGACCGAAATCGATCTTATACACGACGGGCGCGAGTGCGACACGTCTCACACGACAAAAGTCGCGTGTGCAGTTTCCGAACAGAGTCCCAAACGAGTAAATGTGTTGGAATCTAGCTTTTCTTGTCAGATTGGCAAAAGACTCTATATTACTTTCATCTCATTTGAAAATGTCAGATTTTGGCTCTTGAAGGCAGACCACTTTTTTTTCGCCCCAAGTGGACAATTCATCTATACTCTTGTCATGGCACTCACCTTGAGGATCCACTCATGTCATGAAATGTAGTAGCGTGATGATCTGATCCTTTTCAAAGGACGCATGATTGAATGATGAATGAATATTTCGTGAGTTATGCTGGGCTAAATGCTTTGATGGTTTTGGGGCTCTGGGCGATTAAGTTCGTTGAACTGCACAATGCGCGCCTGGACTAGAAACCAAGAAGATTTTCAGACTTACCCAGATCGCCAAATCTGATAAAGACGCGTATTGGAAAGTGCATCGCATTGACGATGATTTTCGCTTGACTGAAGAAATTCAACTTTGTGCCCGCCCCATACGAAATTCATGCCGTTTGGAGTAGTGATTGATGGCTTTGAGCCAGTCGATCTAAAAGCCGATTTCTACGTGCCGAGGCTACGACCCACTCAGTTCAACGATAGATCAACTATCCAATCGTCCCATGTCATTCTTGAATTTTCCCGCTGTCTGGAAGAGTCAATTCAAGCACAGTTCTCACAATTGGTTGTCCCGTCAAACGTCACGGTGCTAGTATCTGTCTCAGAGTGTACAACTGTTACAGAACTTTATGGCGTGTTGCTGTCTTTGCCTTACAAAACCGGTTTGATTGTGCCCATAATCGATGATTTGAGCCACTACCGGGAACTTCGGGACAACAGCGAAAACCTGAGGAACGGCCCGCAGTATGTTCTAGAGCTCCGGTCGCCAGTGTCATTTCTGACTCTCCAGCGGTACAAGTGCCTCAAATACATGGCTATATATGCTGAAACAAGTGATCATATGGACAAAGGCTCGCTCTACGAGATGGTTTCTGAACTTGCAAGGAAGTCGTCTGGCCCGGCTCTACTCATAAGCACGGGCTTACGTGCGGCTCAGCCATATCTGTTCTGGCGCTCGCTGAGTGAACCAAAAATCGAACCATACTCTGATATGCTCATCGATCCTCTCCAGCCGCTTTCCGTCGATATGGATTTAGACGTTTACGAGACATTCGAAAGAGACCGGACTAAATATGAGCAGTACGAACTGGCCATCGAGTTGGCCATTTCTGACTTGAGCCATGCGCATAGCCGACTCCACATACTCGTCATCGGGCCTGGACGAGGTCCCTTGCTCGAGATGGTGATGAAACACGCCCGCGCCGATGATAAAGTAGTTGCTATTGAAAAAAACTCAAAGTGCCACCCCGTCCTATTGAATATATGCAATCGCTGGCCGCAAAACGTCGAACTAATCGCTGGAGATGTGCGGGCCCTTGACCGCTCTGTTTTGGAAACATTTAATCTTGTGGTTTCGGAGTTATTAGGTTCCTTCGGGTGCAACGAGGCAGCACCGGAGATCTTGGATGTTTTCCGAGAATTTTCACCAGTCATGATCCCGCAAGAGTTTCGCAGCTTTGCGCAGCCAATCTATACAGATCTCAATATAGATTTGGCTTCCAGTCGCCCATACCTTATCAAATTGAACAGCTTCTACCCTGTGGGCGAAATAGCAGAAGTGTTTGAGTTTCTGTATCCCGGAAAGAACATTTTGAACCAACAAAAAGTCGTGAACTTTATGTCAGGTTCTGGCGAAACTGCAAACGCGATATACGGCTACTTCGAGGCGGTGTTGTATGGGCCATATAAGATCGGGATTCTTCCGGAACAAAGTTCACTTGAATATTGTACGTCATGGTTCCCAGTGTTGTTCCACATTCACAAGACTGATTTGCCCATGCTGGTAACTTTTCAACGGACCAGCACGTATGCATTGAGTTACACATGGACAGTAAACGGGCAATCACTTGGTGAAGATTACGCAGTAGATTTAGTCTGCGACAATTGACACATCACAACCGTTTGATGCACGAAACAGGTCGAAAGAAATCGAAAGAAACGAGGGCAAACCCGAGAGGCCTTGAGACTATGTTGGATCTTCTACTTTTCAATCTTAGATAGATATCCTTCTGTCGATTCTTGTAAAGCACAAAAGTTATTTGCGAGCACTCAGTTCAGTTGCATTTGCTCGATAAGGGAAGACTGATGTGGGATTGTGATACACATGCAATGTGATGACCCGTGATCACCAATAGAAAAGCAATTCGTTCACGCGAGATCCAGTTTCCGTTTCAAGGTGAGCGATATGAGCAAGCATACAAGCAATGTTGACCTCACGGAAAACCGCATCATCTAGTCCCACAGACTAGTATTTGTCAAGGAGGCTATTACTTTTATACCTGTCTGTTCTTTCCTCGGATGGTCTTTCGCTGGTAGTCCAACTCCTTGACTGGCTTCCACGTGACGATGCGTTGGATGGTCGGCCATAAGAAGTGGAGCCACCATGATTGCCATTCCGTCCTGAAATGTGCCTGTCACGTGACCTGCCGTCCACAGAGTGTCTATCGGGCTCTCGATCGCGGGATTGCCTGTCTCTATCCTGGTGCCTGTCGAGGCCGGATCCACGAGACTCGAAGGTTTTATTTCGTGAATCGTTGTATCTGGAATCTCTGTGGCTGGAATCTCTGTGGCTGGAATCTCTATGGCTAGCCCTGTAAGCGTCTTTCTCGTCGCCCCTAGAGCGATCCAGATGACTCCTCAGCCGCAGCGGAGACCTTTCTCTGTTATCGCTTCTTCTTTTAAATTGCTCTTTTCTTATCGCTAGGAGCGGGTCATCACTGAGACTTTTAGGCGCGGCAGAAGTGCCCACCAGGGCTACCTTGTCAAACCTACTACTTGACGTTTTCACCGCCTTGTTACCCCGCAATAACTGCTCCATTTCGTCTGATTTCGCCAAGAAATCCTCCTCGACCTCGCGAAACCCAGATTCATTTTCGTCATCCTGCGTCGTCTTCGGACCATCATTATACATCCACCCGAGCTTGTTAAGTTCGAGTTTATCCTTTTTGGGCATACTGGAGGGGTCACTGCCATATTGAAGTCTTATCAATTCTTCCTTTTCACGTTCCTGTGCAATTTCCTTTTGTCGTTGTTTGATCGTTTGTAGTTCTTTCAACGCCTGCTGTTCACGCTCCCAGACTTTTTTCTGGTTTTTCATGAGCGCTGGGTTCCATGACTTCTTGAGATTGAGATCGCCGGGCATTTTGATTCACTTTTAATTATATAATACCGATGGTTTGCGTGTTTGAAGAATATGTGAAAGTGAACTCACAGGCAGAATGCTGATAAGTTGAATGTAAATGTCTCATGTTCGCGATGCGAGCGAAACCGCAGACGTAACAGGAAGGCGCAGGCTGAGGCGTAAAGCCTGAACAAAAAATGATGAAAGAAATGACTGGAAGAAAAAAAAAAAGAAACACTGAAATGATACATTCACTTTTAATTATGTGTTGGCACGGTTCTTTAATTTGATTCAACGTTTATTTGTCTTGTTGAGATAATCTCTCAGCATAATTTAGTAGCCCTTTCGCGACCCCATCATGGAGGTAGTAGCGTCACAAATGAATATTGCTACGCAACCAACAAATCTGAATAAAGTCTCATGAACCAGTATGAGATGAAACATGTTATTCGGAATTAAGAGAGATCAATCTTTATTGTCGCCGTTTGTGCTCACAAAAACTCTATCTCAAGCATGTATTCTCTTTATCTCTTAAACATATATTCTCTTATACTACATACACGCTCCATATCCAGCAGGAAAATGCCACAAAAGCCAAGCAATCTCTCTAGAAACCGTGAATCTTGATCTTCTTCTTGGGCAACAGCAACTGGCCAGTCAAAAACTCCGAAACCTTGACTCTCTGGTCGCCTTGCAACTGAATGACCTCGCCC
The DNA here is from genome assembly GCA_030557065.1 of Metschnikowia rubicola. Classification (NCBI taxonomy): domain Eukaryota; kingdom Fungi; phylum Ascomycota; class Pichiomycetes; order Serinales; family Metschnikowiaceae; genus Metschnikowia; species Metschnikowia rubicola. The sequence continues at coordinate 25,066 of JAKTVE010002464.1, read as the reverse complement.
AAAGTAGTGTCCTTGACAATGTTACCGTTACAGGCGAAATCCTTCTTCAAAACCTTCAAGATTTTCTTCAAGTCGTACTCCGCGGGCAACCCCTGCACAGTCGTCAAGGTCTTACGACCGTTACGCTGCTGGATACGGATGTGGATGTAGTTGGTCTCCTGAGCTTCAGAATCACCGGTGTCAGCAAAGGGATCTGGGGGTTAGTAAGGACAAACTTTGGGATAAATTATGGAAGTTATGGCTTCTTAATGAGTCTTATGAAAGCCGTCATGCAAAAACATACCAAAGGAATTTAAGTTTTGGATAGTAGACATATACGGGGGTAAACGTTTAGTTATAGATGGGTAGTGCTAGCTAGAAGGCAGGTCGCTGCTTTTCTTCCGCTCTTTTCTCGCCTCTTTTTTTGGGGGGCACGACATTCCTGCGATGTCGCATGAGCCAAACCGACCGAGACTGCAGTCGCACCGAGTTGAGACAGCGAGAAAACAAAACTTTTCGAATGAACGTTCTTGAAGCGCCGCCAATTCTATGAGCTTGATAAAAGATCAAAAATAGAGTAAATTTTTTTAAAAATCCTGAAAAAAAAAATTGATTGTTGTGGTGTACGGATGTTTTCATGGTATGTGCAGTACTGTATCGCTGAACGGTAAATTTGCACGTGATTTTGACCTTAACCACTCTCGACGCAGGCCCTATGCCGGACGTGTCTGAGATTACTCGTACTGGCAAATGCTAAACACGGGCAAGGGCAAATCTCGCAGCAGAGATAATGCACCATGAACTATGGGGCAGAGCAAAAAGACAAACATGATAGTTTATACATAAAAAAAAGTAATCTAAGGTAGCAGAAAAGAGCAACAAATCAATAAATTGCTTTTTATCACTAAAACTTCACAAACTAATCTGATCGTCACGGTCACAGTTTCTAAGATCGGGATGCTTGTGTGCAGTCGCAGCAAGCCCACCCAACGTTTGCCCGCGTCCGTCCATCCCGTCGTCGTCGTCGTCCTACATATGTGCGAATCAACGACCAAGCAATTTCGCTCACCTCAGCGCACCGGCCTCCTATCTTTCCAGCGTCTGTGTTTACTTTTTCTTAGCCGTGCTACAATCTTCACATTCGGAGTGACTAGATAGATTTGAGTATAGGAGGATTGTAATTCTAGCTTTTGGATATTGCACGATTGAATCTCCCCTGTTGTTATCTTTATTACCGTGGCTGCTTCTTGTTGTGCGAACATCTCTCACTGAGCGTCGAATTACATCAATATATATAAAGGCAAGACCGGCTCGTTATACTAAGACTGGAAAACTTTTCATAATACAGAACCTGAAATGTCAACACCCACGAGTCCGTCTAAGCCGGAGCCGAAAGCGGCCGAGGTTAAACACGTGAAGGAAAAGAAGGCGCCGGTGGTGAACGAAAAGGAAAAGAAAAAACAGGCGTTCGTCACGAGAACGATCTGGTCGTTGGTGATGCTTTTTGGCTTTTTCATTCTTCTCCAGCTGGGCCACTTCCCGCTCATTTTATTTGTGGTGCTCTGTCAGATCCTCATCTTTAAGGAAATCATCACCATGACGCTGGAGCCGGCACGTGACAAGAACCTCCCCTACAACAAGTTTTTGAACTGGTACTTTTTGATTGCTACTGTGTACTACCTCGATGGCGAGTCCATCGTCGGGTTCTTGAACGAGGTGCATATGCTGTCGATGTTGATGCTCTGGTACAAAAACCATAAGATGGTGCTGTATTCGCTTTACCTTGCCGGATTCATCTTTTTCGTGTCGACCTTGAAAAAAGGCTTCTACAAATTCCAGTTTGCGCAATTGTGTGCATCGCACATGACCTTGGTCATTGTCGTGTTCCAGTCACACCTCATCATCGACAACATTTTGTCGGGGATCTTCTGGTTTTTCCTTCCGCTGGCGCTTGTCATTGTCAACGACATTTTTGCCTACCTCTGTGGTATAACTTTCGGCAGGACGCAATTGATCGAGATTTCGCCCAAGAAAACCGTGGAAGGGTTCCTCGGGGCGTGGATCTGCACCGGTTTCGCCGCGGTGGTCATTTCTTATTTCCTCAGTAAATCCGACTACTTGATCTGCCCCGCCACAAATTTGCACACCACCATCTACAACTACCCACACTGTGAGCCCAACCCGGTGTTCATCTCGCAGTTGTACCAGTTACCCGCCAATATCGCCGAGACCGTGGGCATCGACGTGATTTTCTTCAAGCCCGTCTATTTCCATGCGGCAGTGCTTGCGACATTTGCGTCATTGATCGCGCCTTTTGGCGGCTTTTTCGCCAGCGGCTTGAAACGCGCTTTTGGCATCAAGGATTTCGGTGACACTATCCCAGGCCACGGTGGCATGACCGACCGTTTCGACTGCCAGCTTTTGATGGGCCTGTTTTCCTACTTGTACATCCAAACATTCATTGCGTCACTGAACATTAGCTTGAGCAAGCTTTTGCAGATGGCCGTCTTCAACTTGAGCAACGAGCAGATTCTCCAGTTGGTGAAGGCGCTCTTGAAGTACTTGAGGGCCAGCGGCACCATCGAGCAAGACACGTTAGAGAAGGTGTTTGAGTTGTTGGCCTAAATTGTTGGTGTGGGTGTGTAAGATTAGATGTTTCCGTGTATCATTGCAATAATATATATATAATCGAGTTAACGTATGGCATGGGCGGATGATTTTAGTCTGGGAGGGGTTCGCCAGGCATGCACCAGTAAGAGTGGGGCATAATCATCAAGTTTCCAGCTGATTTGCGACAGTATTTGCAGCATCATTTGTTTTACAGTAAAACTTGAAGAATCCATAAAATTTGGGCTCGCTCATTCATCGTTGGTGTGATTTTTTTCAAGTACTTCTATGAATTGAGGCTGGCTCAGCTCCATAGGTATATGCCAACTTCGAATCTAAAATTACCAAAAAGAGCACACTTTATTTTTGTTGAATGCAGTCCAGTTTGCCTAGGCTGTTAATCTACTGCTTTCTGGTCTACCATCTTCAGCTTGGGCCAGGCGTTTGTTTAGATAAAAAATTAGTGGAATCAGGAGGCTTAGACCGACTATATGCCAGGCTGCTGGCTAACGGTCTGCTAATGAATCGAGCGCGGATTGTGAAGCTTGCATTGCCGTTGATGTCATTTCACGGAGAATCGGTACATTATGCGTTTCCCCTGAATTTGTATCCAATCATGTAGCATGTCAACAAAAGGCTGGAATTAAGTGTGAAAGGTCATGCATGGATCTGCCCTCGATAAGAGAATACGGTGATTTTTGCCAAAAGGTGTCCATGCACAGGTCGCGACTCGCTGTGAAACTAGGTAATGACTATCTTATATATTTTGCGGTTCACAGAAAAACACGCATTAGGGGGGGTTCAAATTATTGCGCAATGCTTTTATTCATGATCAAAGTCAATTTACAATTTAAACGATTGTTCTAATCCACAGTTAAATATTTTTTGTAGCCATTTTACCTTTTTTGTTAATAAACATTTTGGAGAATTGAAATTACCACAGCCCTTTTCCAAGTCGCGCATTGACAAAAACCAAAAACGCCTCAGTGTAAAATTGTATAGATCTCATATTTTGAGTGTTTTCATTCAAATTGCTGGCTATGCATTCCGAATCCGTCAGTTAGTAGTAGATGTACATCGCTCAGATCAAGGCCACGCCCGATTAGGCAACAGCCAGGCCGCGCTAAGTTGGCTAATTGCCAAAATGGACACAAGCGCATACGTTTTCCTGCACACACGCTGGCACTTTGCCCAATTCGGCAACACAAGCACCGGTTTCGCAGCCAGCGCAAGCTGTCAAACTGCAAATTCAACGCAAGTGAAGGTCTGCCACACATGGACGTTTCATTTATAAATACAGATTTGTTTCCAGTTTTTTTCTTTCAACCTATTTTCTCTCAAATTACTTGTTCGCCCCAACCTTCGTGTAATACACTTTCTTACAGACCATTATTGCTGACCACCTGGATCTTTCGATACAGACCACACCACGCACAAACACATAACCACGAACAATGTACTTTTTCTTTGCTTTGCTTGCACTCTTGCAGGTGATCGTCGCCGTGCCCGTGCCAAGATTGGTCACGCGGTACCACACGGCTGACACCATAACTTCTACACAAACATACGTCACAGGCACCACCACGATCTGGTTGCCGCCTGTTGAGATCTTCATTTCGAACGGAGTCACTTATACATTCACAGACTACAAGGGCCAATGGGCCACGACGCAGGCCACGCTTACTTCTGTATTCAACGATGCGGTCACGCCTGCTGGCCAGGCCACGCCCACCGTGGAGGCACCTTCAGAAACCACCGCCGAGACCAATACAGTGACTAATGAGGCGGAGACAACGACAAATGCGGCCGTCGAGACTACTCCAACGCCTACTACAACACAAGCAGCCGAGACCACGCCAACGCCTACTTCAGAAACTGTGGCGACTCAAAACGGTGAGACCACCCAGGCCATTACGACCCAGAACGCCGAGACCCCAACTGCACCAACGACTTCTGCCACTACCACCACTCCTGCCACTGCCGCCGCGACAACCTCCAGCACCTCTACCGCAAACGCTGAGACCGAAGCGGCCGAGACTACAAAGACCAGTGAGACTATCTCGGTTGAGACTAGTGAACAGGAAACACAGGCCAATGAGACGACCCAGCCAGACCAGACGACTCAGACCACCGAAACGGCCAATGCTGAGACCACTGCTCAACCGACCGATGTTGCCACCACGGCAGAGACCATAGCAGAGACTTCAAGCACTGAGACTACTACTGCCGGCACCACTCAGCAAGAAACGACTCAGCAAGAAACGACTCAGCAGGAGACCACCGATGCAACTACTCAGGCTAGCCCAGAAACCACACTGACAAAGACTACATCTACATCTACATCTACCACTGCCACATCTACTTCCACTGCCACCTCCGTTGCATCAGGGTACATCAGCGCGCCATCTGTCATCGTGTACTCTCCGTATGCCAACGACGGCTCTTGCAAGGACTACGACACCATCAAAAGCGACTTGCAGTTGATCCAGTCAAAGGGTATTAGCAAGCTTAGACTTTACGGCGCCGACTGTGCTGTCACCACCGCCGTGCTCCCGCTCTGTATGGAATTAGGAATCACCGTGAACCAGGGGTTCTGGATCTCCTCTGCAGGAGTTGACTCGATCGATGGATACGTGTCGCTGGTGGTGGAATGGGCCGAGACCAACGGCTGGAGCGTGTTTGACTTCTTCACTGTAGGCAACGAGGCTGTGAACGACGGCAGCTGTACTGTTTCTGAGTTGATTGACAAAATCGCGAGTGTCAAGCAAATCTTGAACAATGCAGGCTATTCCGGCGAAGTCACCACCTCGGAGCCCCCGGTGACGTTCATCAACCACCCCAGCTTGTGTACAGACTCTGTCATCGACTTTGTTGGCGTGAACCCACACTCCTACTTCAACGCAAACTTGTACGCGTACCAGGCTGGCGAGTACATCACAGCGCAGCAGAAGCAAGTGGCGTCGATTTGCTCAAAAAGCGCTTTCATCACTGAAACTGGCTATCCGCACAAGGGTGACTCCTACGGCAACAACGAGCCCAGCGACGAGAACCAGTACCTTGCACTTGCCTCGATCATGAAATACACAGGCGGCGACGTCACGATCTTGACCACCTACGACGACATGTGGAAAAACCCGGGCCCTCATGGCATTGAGCAATACTTTGGCATGATCAACCTTATCCAGAGTTAGGCTCAGCATTCAACCCCTTCGCATATACACACACACACACTTTTGTACCATAGACAATTAGACATTTAATTCATAACCTAATCATTACATCTTGCCCTGAAATATCATTTTTGTCTTAGATGGGACACTTAGTCACTCCTCATTGAGTTTACAGCTCAGACTTAAAACAACGTAGCATGTATACTCGTAGGCGAGCAGATCCAAGTCTTTTTTCAGCGCATTAAAAGCATCCCCAGTCGCCAGAATCTTGACATTCGAGAAAAAGGTTGCGTTCCTCCTGAAGAGAGCCGATTCAAAGACGAAATACCAAGAAAAAATTCCTTCGTCAATAAAGTCGACTCTATTCATGTACGCTCACAACTAACGAGCCTTGCTGCAAAGATAAGTTTTTCTGTTCGCTGGTTTTATTTAGTCTTGCTTTGCGGAAATATGCAAAAGTAGAACCTGAAAAGTCATTAAGATCATGAGAACTCTTTTTTCATTCATTGGGATGGTTTTTGCTTTGTCGAAAAGTTTCACAACCCAACAAATTGCTATGGGGACCAATTGAGACATGTCCTTGGACAACACTCATGAATATTACGCATCCGGGGATCATCGCGTGATCTGTACGTTGTTGATTCGCTCAAGAGTGGACATTGGTTCCAAGAAATTTCTCAACAATTCCAAGGTGTTTAGCCTTGAAGGCAGCACCCAAATTCTTTTTCGTTTCTTTTATAGCTTCTTTGTCACAGCTTATAGTGAGCATGTCGTTCACATACATCAAGCCTTTCGGAGCCTTTTTGAAGTAGAGACATAATTCGTTTATGCATGCTTTGAGACCCTGTGCTTTTTAAAACCTTACTGATCGTCTCATTGCACACTTGAGGAGATTTTTTTCAAACGTAAATCGACTTATAAAGCTTGTAAACGTAAACAATCACCCTTTTCTTTTTTTGCTCTTTTAAAAGTCTCGCAATGACCGGGTGATTGCAGCATATAAAGCTCCTCTTTCAAGACACCATCCGGGAACGCAGTCAGGATATCCTAGTGTTACATCTCTGTACCAGCTTGAGGCTTATGTTTACGACTCTTTCGTCATCAAAATCTTTGAACCCAGTCGCCAGTTGATAAATCAACGATAGTTTACATCAGAAAAACATACCTTCCCCGTCGACACTCTTCGAGAATGGACGATGCAACAATTTCAGACCTCGGAGCAACATTACTTACCCATGTCTTCCTTGTATTTAGGAGATCCGGAAATCCATAGTCAGACCCCGTTCGGCCGCTGGCCTCGCTATCTGCGAAGGGGAAGGATAAGTATGATACATGGGGCTTTTTGACCCTTGCGCCAGCTGGAGAGTCGGGGCGGAGAATAACTTGCTGAAAAGCCCAGCAGATATGTTTCACCAAGATTTCTGCTAGGTACCTGTGTGACACCCTTTGAAACCAACCTTGCTCAAAAGCCCAGCAACAACCATTAGGCTTGATGTCTTTTGTGAGGGGTATAAAAAGTTGCCAATTTTTAAGGTCTCTCATATTGTTTGGCTTTCCCCACGGCTTCAGGTATGCTATCCGGAAACTCACCCCGTTGGAGAACATAGAGCCCTACAGCAAAAGAGACTGTTCGTGAAAACATTCAGAATTCAATGACCCTTTGCGGGAAATACTCGTCAATGAGCCCGATATAGTACGGCATGAGTTCGCCCACATCATAACACTCATCTGTTTTCAGATACAAGTCGTACCGGTTGAAACACCTCACCGCCTCGAGCATTTTCTCGTCCTCGTCACTCATGAGATACCTATATGCATTCTCGTGGTGCCACGGGTAAAAAGAGTGGTACCTGATCATCGCCAACGCCTCTGGCGGAAGCGTCAGGTTGATTTTGGCTATGTGGTACATATACTCATCATGGCCCCAGCTGAGCATGACCGAGTCGAGGCCACATTTCTTTGAATAAATGCCATATTTCGTGTTATAGAGCGGGTTTGAGAAATCGGGATTCTTGCGGAATCCATCGCTGAAGATGATCTTTCTCAGAAACTTGCACCCAACGGGGAACGTGTCTCCCACAACATCCCATTGGCCCTTCAGATCGAAGAAATACAAGAGCTTGCCCAAATCATGGATTAGCCCCACGAGTTGCATCCACCGTGGTTTCCCGTCCCTGCGTATTGCCTCTGCTGTCTGCAACGCGTGGTCAATCTGACTCAATTCTGTGTCTGGATCGCTCTCATCAAGCAACTTATTTAGCTTTTCCAAGCCGTCCCACACCGACATTTTCGCACGCACTTTGCTTTTGAAGTTGATACGTGCCTGGATATTGTATGCAACTGTTTGCTTCTCGTGTTGCTCGCTGTAGAAATCTTTCACTCGTTCACAGGCGAGGTCATATTGGCGAAACAGCTTACTATCGATGTTTCGGTAAAACTCCGATTCCTTGCTCCATTCGGAGTCTGTTGGGTTTTCGCTTTTCTCCAGTTTCTTCTTTACACCACCATTTGTGCTTTTTAGACCGTCTTTATGGCGATCTGTCTCACCTTCATTTGCTTCTTCTCGTGGCGTATCACCACCAGTAAATATAGTCGACGATGCAGTATTTTCACTCAGAAAAATTTGACCAGAGCAGTCGTTTCCTCTAGAAAGCGTATTCGCGTCGCTTTTATTCGATTCAAGCGAAAACTCAACTTTTTGTCGCTTGCTTTGGAGCTCTTTTTCTAGCTTATGCACTAATTGCACGTCATCGTCCAAATCCTCTAATTCTTTCCCGTTTCTTTTCTGCGACAATTCATGTTCTTGCACGTGATTTCCTTGAGATTCAGCGTCCATCGAACATGTATACTATGGCTTCGTTTAGGTTGACAGTATGTTGACTAATGGAAAGATTCTATATGGTAGTGCCTTCATGCAGATTGTTCTGGACCTGGCGTGCGCATCGGCCGCGATAACGCAACAGCCGTGCCGAAGGTCAGAAATGGATAATGTGCTTTTTCAGCCTGTGCCCGTCAAAGAAAAAAAAAGTTCATATAAAAAAAAACATGAAGAAGACTTTGGGTCTTGATTTTATTCATATCACCACTTTACACAACCCACGGTGTTTTATGTCGAAATACCACCTCGTCATCATCGTGCTGATGCAACCGTGGGCATGTCACGTGCAAGAATACTACTCTAAAGCTATGGTGAGGCTCAGTATATACATTTGAGTCATGAACTCGAGTCGCCCATCTTAAATGTCTCTAATGATCCAACAATCAGTTCCTTAAAGTTTTGATTAAATGCAGGCGAATAAATATTGTCCGTGGACATACATATCCTATGAAGAGATTCTGTCACGAAGGTTAGTGGTGCGCAGCAGGAAGCGGGTTGTCGACAACCACGCCCTCCTTGACCTTGCCGCCCTGGACCCAGCCGCCAGGGGCTACGGGCTCGTGTGCTTGTCTGTACTGCTCGATTCTGGCAATCATCTCTGGCTTGAACGACTTGATCAAGCCTTGCACGGGCCAAGCGGCAGCGTCGCCCAAAGCGCAGATTGTGTGGCCCTCGATCTCCTTGGTCAACTCAAAGATCATGTCGATCTCCTTCTCAGTGGCCTGACCCTTCACGAACCGCTGCATCATGCTCAGCAACCACGTGGTACCCTCTCTGCAGGGCGTGCACTGGCCACATGACTCGTGCTTGTAGAAAGCGGAGAACCGCTGGATGGCTCTGATGATATCGGTCTGTTTGTTCATGACAATCACCGCAGCGGTTCCCAAACCGGAGCCTTCGTCCTTCAACGCGTCGTAGTCCATCAACACATTGTCACACACGTCCTTGGGCATCACAGGCACCGAACAGCCGCCGGGAATGACACCCAACAAGTTGTCCCAGCCGCCCTTGACGCCTCCACAGTGCTTTTCCAACAACTCTTTCAATGGAATCGACATCTCTTCCTCAACCGTACATGGCTCATTGACGTGCCCGGAAATACAAAACAACTTTGTACCGGCGTTACGCTCACGGCCAAACCCGGCAAACCAGTCGCCGCCACGCCTCAAGATCGTGGGCGCCACCGCCACCGTCTCGACATTGGCCACGGTCGTGGGCCTACCGAATAAGCCGACACCGGCAGGGAAGGGAGGCTTCAAACGAGGCTTACCCGCCTTGCCTTCGATCGACTCGATCAACGCAGTCTCCTCGCCACAGATATAGGCGCCCATTCCACGGTGAATGTACACGTCGAAGTCGTAGCCAGAGCCACAGGCATTCTTACCGATAAGCCCAGCCTTGTATGCCTCATTGATGGCCTCTTGCAACACCACGGTCTCGTTATAAAACTCGCCTCTGATATAGATATACGCGGCCGAAGCGTTCATACCACGGCCCGCCAACAAACAGCCCTCCACCAACTTGTGGGGATCCTTACGAATGATTTCACGGTCCTTGCACGTGCCTGGCTCACCCTCGTCGGCGTTTACCACCAAATAACGTGGGCCAGGGTTCTTTTCCCAGCCTGGTGGGTTCATGAATGACCATTTGAGGCCCAGCGGGAACCCAGCGCCACCTCTACCGCGCAACCCGGACTTTTTCATCTCGTCAATAATCCATTTGTCACCCTTGACGATAATTTCCTTGGTTTTGTACCAGTCGCCCATTTTCTGCGCCAGTTTCAAGTCGTGGCCATAGGTGCCATAGACGTTCTGGAAGATCCGATCCTGGTCCTTCAACCCGCCATGAATACGGTTTGGATTGGCCGCGGGGTCGGCGTTGGTCGCTAACCGCCTCACCGCGCGTGCGGAGCTTCTAAAATTGCGAAGCATATTATATGAAAAAAACAAACGATTTGTTGGTTTTGAGTATTTGGCAACTGTTCAAAGATGGGTTTTTTTTTGGTGGGGGTGCGCATGGGTAATGCGAATTCTGGCGCTGCCATTGGCTAGAGCCGCGCAGCAACGCAGTGGGAGACCACAATGTGCCTGGACTGGACAATGGACATGTTACTTTAAGTAAAAACTTTCTTATTATTGAAGAGAGAAGAACTATAATTTTTCATCATACGATTCGAGCTTGACTGTTTTTTTGGAGGCTTATTGGTTTATGGAAACTAAGTGTTTTGTTTCTTTTTGATTGGTGCTGAACATGTCATTGCGTCAAGTTAGACCACGTGCGCGGGTTTGTTGCATCATGTTGAGGCGTATTGTAGTCGTGGCAAAATGCAAGGTCTCATTGGCCAATAATAGCCCAGGTCGTATTTTGAGAATGCTGCCAATAGATAAGGGTGTAATGTAGCTCGGATAAAATTCTTTTGGATTTGGTTGTGGCCAAGTTTGCTTCGTCCATTCTCAATTACGGATTCGACAGAGGTGTGACCAATTGAGATCAACCTACGTAAGACAGGCTGCCATTATACCGATCTCTAGATGACTAGATGTGTTGGTTGAGATTTACTTCGAAAATGCACACAAATCACTAATTTCTATGCGTTTTTGATTGACCGTGTTCTGAAAATCTTGGTTATGAATCTGGTACTCAATAAACGTTTGAAGTCACGTGACGCACTTAAACACGTGCTTATTCCAAATTTCCGAATTTCCGCCATTTGTACAACTTTAGGCACTATGAGTTCAAGTTTTTGGCTGAAATTATGCTCTGGGTATTTAAATGCTGAAAAAGAATGACTTGGTGTTTCTGTTTTCTAAATCTGTAAAGAAACGTGCCTGTCATCGAGCGCTATCGAGGTATCGAGGTGTAGCCGTTTCGCACCCGATACTTGACAGATCTCATATGGGGATCTCTTCAGACGCATCAAATACGATAACTCGTCCAATTTTATTCAATTATTTACCCAACCAGCCATCAATCACGAGCTCATGCTGTCGGCGGCATACTATATATTCTCGGTACTTCTAGTGGCGGCGTCGCTACTCTACACTCAGAATGCACCACGCCACGAGTACAAATCGGCCGAGCTAAATTCGCTTTTCTCATTGAAAAACGAAACTAAACACAGCAGCCGCGATTTTCTACTACATTTAAACCCATTTGGGTCCTCTGCGATCGAAAAGGATGACCTTGTGGCCAAATATGGCTATGATCCGGCGCTAGCGGGCCAGCAGAAACTCAGCTCAAACTCGTACTTTGATGTTCTTTCAACCCAAAGAGACAGGCGCCAGGTGGGGCGGGAAAATGCTACTCTAGTCATGTTAGTGAGAAATCTGGAGCTAGCAGGTGCTTTACAGTCGATGCGATCGCTCGAAGACCGGTTTAATCGTCACTACAAGTACCCATGGGTGTTTCTCAATGATGTGCCCTTTGATGATGATTTCATCGACCAAACCACGGCGATGGCGAGCGGAAAAACGTACTATGAGCTTATTCCGGCAAAAGACTGGAACCCGCCGCCACATATAGACATGAAGAAACTAGACGACAATATCGCTAGTTCGCAGCATATCATTTACGGCTTCTCCAAGTCCTACAGGAACATGTGCCATTTCAACCTGGGCCACTTTTACCGCCAGAAGCGGCTTTTGGAATACGAGTGGTATTTCCGCGTGGAGCCCGATGTGGAGTATATGTGTGACTTCATGTACGATCCGTTCGAGCTCCTACGCACCACCAACAAGACGTATGGATTCACCATCACGATTCCGGAATACGAAGACACGATTCCCACTCTATGGGACACAGTCGAGGATTTCATGGTCAGGTTTCCACAGCATTTGCATCCGAACAATGCGCTAGATTTCATCACCACCAACGATTCAGAGGTTTTTTACCATACCTACGCACACTCCAGCCACCGCTACAACATGTGCCATTTCTGGTCGAATTTTGAGATTGGGAATCTCGATTTCTTCCGCAGCGAGGCGTATGGGGCATATTTCGACCATTTGGACCAGGCAGGCGGATTCTACTACGAGAGGTGGGGAGATGCCCCTGTGCACTCTATAGGATTGGCGCTACTTTTGGACAGAAACGCCATCCACCATTTCGAGGATATCGGCTACTACCACGCGCCGTATATGGCGTGCCCGCAGTCACGTGAGGTGCAGAGTGTGAAACGGTGCATATGCCGTAAATTCGACCAGAATGGCGAACACAAGGGCGTGGATGTGCTGCCGCCAAGTTGCTTGCCCCGGTGGTGGCGGTACGGTGGCGGCAAAACATTCTTGAACGAAGGAAACTACACGTTTTGAGGCTGGTTTGTGAGCTTTAATAGTATCGCCCGTGATTATCGATAAATGTAAAGTTTAACGGCATCTTTTTCAGATAAGAACGGTGTCAACGGTGGCTCGCATATCGATCAGGCTTTGGCTATCCAGGAGTTCATGATTGTGGCAAATGGTGCTCCAACCTTCGCTGAGGCCTTGAAAATTGTCTCTGAGGTTTACCACATTTTGAAGTCTTTGACCAAAACGAAGTACGGCCAGTCCGCTGGTAATGTCGGTGACGACACAAGGGTGGTGTTGACTCAAACATTGGCTCCCGAAAGAGGCTTTGGACGTTGCCTCGTTTGAGTTCTACAAAGACGGCAATTACGACTTGGACTTGAGAAATCCAAAACCCAACGCCTTTAAGTGGTCGATTGGTGAGCAGTTCCTCAACTCATATCATGGCCTGAGATCAGAACTGAACAACGTCACTTTTTCCATACTTAAAGATTGATGGCTGCTCGCTCAGAATGCGAATATTGCAAAATTTGCAGTTTTTTGTAACTGGAGCTGCTTTTGAAAGTGGCCTCTCTTTTCACTACCTCAAACGGGTTTAGAGTAAACGCGCATGAACAAAGGTGCTTACGCTTTTTAAGCTCAAGAATGATTATTGCCAATAGAACTTTCCGCTTTCTTTGCCCATATCGATCCAGCAATACCATGGGGGGTTTATTCGAGTTTTTATATTTACTTGACACACCCGAAGTAAAAGGGTTGCTGCAAAGCCAGGTATGGCTTATCCAAAATTACGCTCGACCACTGCGAGATCAAACTTTTTTTCGTGATATGTCAAGCAAAGTCGTCTGGTAAATTGGCATAAACACAAATGATTGCTTTTGTGTACGAGAATCACAAACACTTGGAAATGCATCTAGGGTCTTGCATGGGCATAGCTTTCTTGTATTGCTTTCGTGCCAGAGTCGCATCAGTGCAGGCAATATAGGACCAGACAGAATATGATTTGGAACTAGAAAACTTTGTTTTTGAATCCACACATATCTTCAGGGAAAAGTCTGAGTTTTGATTTGCCGTTTGCGTATAGCCTAAAGACTCAATTTAGCGGCCTCCTTATACGAGGAGTTGATCAAAGGAAACCCTATAGTTTCCATCAAGGACCCATTCGGCGAGCACGACTGGGACGCGTGATTGCACTTTTAATTCAAGGTTCCTGAAAAGGTTCAGATTGTCGGTGATGACTCGAGTTTAAATAACGCAAAACTTGGCTTGTGTTGAAGTATGAAGCGCAACGAATAAAAAGTCTATTGAGTGCAATCTGCACATTACAGTCTAGGCGAATAACACCTGTGAACTCCGCTTTTTTTTTTCGGAAGAAACCGGTGTTGATTCCTGGTATGATTGGAATGTTCTCCAAGCCATGAGCCTCCTACAGAGTCGCAGTCTGTACCCGCGAGATCTGCTGCAAGAAGCCACGAAGAAAAAAAATAGCAGACCCTCCGGAAGGAGTCCACTATGCCGCCAATAAAACGTATCTGGGTACATGGTATGACGTGTGGGCGCCTGCAGACCACGAGCTGGGGCTCATCCTAGACAATAGTGAGGTTCGGTTGAAAGGCGAAAATGGTTTTTTTTTTCTACAACGAAATCTTCGGCAGGGGCGTGGCCTGTGATGTGGGCGACGTTCTTTGGGCTGCACGAAACTCACTCGGTTGCACGCCGTAAGCAGGCAAAAAAGGAGGTGATTCCGATTTACGTTGGTGAACGGTAATGTGTTGATGATATGATTAAGTCTATCAAGGACGGCCGGCTTTCAGAGCCATCGGACATAAAAAACGTGCCTTGCATTGGGGAAGAAAGCGGTTTGGTGGCTATTCCACAGGTTACGGATATGCAGCAGTCGCTCGAGACGGCTATTTCAAAGATAATTACCATGTCGAACTTCTACATGTAGTTGTCCCGGTGCACCGACGACACGATCGACTGGAGAGTATTGATGACGGAGGTTTTGCAAGAAAAACATCAAAACGTGCGCCTTTGTCAGGGCCCAGGACGAGGATATGGAGTACCTTAGAGAATTCCGCCAGAAATTCCAGTCTCCTAAGGTACCCCACGAGTGCGTGCACTGAAATTACATGTATCATTTTCAATTGCTACAATTGTCCAAAAGATGTGATATATCAGTGTTCTTTCCATAGCTTTCGGTCCACCTTGCCATAGCATGAGTGCACTTATGAGCCAGGTCGCATTGTCTGGCGAATACACTAGGGCCAGTTTGTAGGGATCTTGTATCAAGAAATGACCTGGATAGAACTTTCAAATCAGCGCGAGGAACTGTATTCCACATCAAAAAAAAAAAAAATCGACCTTTAAAGAAAATTAATTGGGCACCAATTCTATTTCTGCTCATAAATCTGATCCTTATAAAAAGGTCTGGCAAATGCTGCTATGTGCTAACGTCGATGCGGCCTGCATGTGGCCTACCCGCAGCGCTCCTCTGCTACATCTCATCGCAGTGAAATTTCTATTCCAAAAAAGCATACCATATTTGCCACAAATCAGCGATGAGTAAAGGAAAATTGAAAGTGGCGCTCAAAAATCAAAAGGCCGCAGAGGATTTCGGCAAGAAGGCTGGGAAAAAGCAGCAAAAGCCCGTCAAACCCGTGCTTGAGGACCCAGAAGAGTCCTCGCTGCTGGAATCTGAAGAAGTGCCTAGCTTGATCGACACAAACGCGCCATTATCGAAGAAAGAGAAGAGAAAATTGAAGAAAATGATTGCCAAGGCCAAGGAGGCACAGCCTGCGGAAGAATCCGAAGAAAGCGACGCCGAGGAAGAGTTGGATCTCGAGAAATTGGCCGCTAGTGAAAGCGAAAGTGACATCAACGACGATGACGACGATGAGGACGATGAGGAAAGTGAAGAAGACGATGAAATTAACGAGGGATCTGAAGAAGAAAAGGATGACGATGAGGAGGAAGCCGAAGAAGAGGACATTCCATTGTCTGACGCCGAACTAGACTCCGATGCAGATGTCGTGCCTCACAGTAAGCTCACGGTGAACAACATCGCCGCATTGAAGGATTCCTTGGCAAGAATTGCATTGCCTTGGGAAAACCACTCGTTTGTCGAGCACCAGGCCGTGTTGGCTGCGGAGAAAGCTGAGGCGGGGATCAAGGACCTCTATGACGACACCGAAAGAGAATTGGCTTTCTACAGACAAGGCTTGGATGCAGTCAAGCAAGGCCGCAGCACGCTCCTCAAGTTAAATGTGCCGTTTTCGAGACCGCTAGATTACTTTGCGGAGATGGTGAAGAGTGACGAGCATATGGATAAGTTGAAGGGCAAGTTGTTGAAGGAGGCCGCGGACAAGAAGGCGTCCGAGGACGCGAAGAAGCAGCGCCAATTGAAAAAATTCGGTAAAAAAGTCCAGCACGAGACGTTGCAGGAGCGTGCAAAGCAGAAGCGTGACACTTTGGACAGAATCAAGTCGTTGAAGAAAAAGAGAGGCGCCAACGAGTTGAGTAACGATTCCGAGTTCCAGATTGCCTTGGAGGAGGCCACCGCAGAGGACCGGCCTCAGAAGCGTGCGAAGCCCAACGGAAAACGGTTGGCCAAGGACGCCAAATACGGTCTGGGAGGACAGAAACGCGGGATGCGCAGGAACGACGCCGAGTCTTCGGCAGATATCTTCAACCAGAGAGGTAAGAAGGGCAAGCCTGCGCGTCCAGGAAAGAGCAAGAGGTCTAGAAACTAGAGTGGTTTGAAGTAGTCGTCGCAGAGAACGTAAATGAAAGAAAAATATTGAGTAGATAATGTCAGGGATGGGCTATAATGTAGACGTCATGGCCTGGTTTCATGGTGCTTGAGAGGTATGTACTATTGCTTGGTTTTGAGTCTATTCTGGGTGATTTCTGATTCTACAAATGGCTTTTCTGAATAATTCAAAGGTGAGCTCTTTTTTTGCATGTGCAAAATCGTTGTTTCTGAAAACCATATCTTAAAGCTCGCTTCCATAAAAGATTTTTTTTTGCTGAAGCGCAATCATCAGTTCCTGTTTTAGTAGAGAACATTGTTCTGTTTACTTTTGGTTCTTGTTCGATAAAAACCCCCTGCTAAACGCATCATTCTTTTAGTCCGTGGCACCGGTCGCAACAGCTCCATGAATGTTTCAAATAGAAGACGTTAATCCGGCATGGAAATGAAAAATGACGATTACAATCAAATGATTTCATAGTGAAAAACGAAATCAAACTCACTGTACGACTTATTCTCAGGACTGGTCTATCTCCTGGCTACCTTTGATTTCAAAACAGTCCACCTCTAGTCACGTCTGGTTTATAAGCGATAAGAAAAAACGAAGCCGCGAGACTTACCAAAATGATCCAACAACAACTAGACTTTTTCGGTCAAAAGCCCGCATTTGGAAAAAAACTCGTGATCCAGCTCAATTAACAGGCACTCATGTGGCCAACTAAAACTCTACACAAGCTAAGATATCAACGCGAGGAATGGTAGCGAAGCTGGCTAGGGTTTCATGTATATTCATGCATTGTTTTGTGAAAATTCTGGTAAAAAATTCTGGCTCCCAGTCCTTAATCAGATGTATCAAGCAAAAAAAAAAAATTGTACTGGTAACAGTCGATCTGTGATGGCATACCAGAATTTGTCGCGGCATTGATTGCCCTCCATCTGGAGTCATAGATGTACTCGATTGGCTGCAAAATTCCGAAAACAAAACATACAACCGGATTTAAAACATTCGTATTGAGCACATTAAAAAACAAAGAAAGCACCTCATTCAGTGAATATGAAAGATTATGGCCCGTTGACAACGAGTGCTTCACGGTTGGATTTGGTGGAAGAACGCCCACAGATACTTCAAATGCGCTTGCATTCAGTGGATGAGCTTATTTCTCTCCGTACTAATAACCTATTAGCTTTTGTCAATTGCGGAGAAAAGACCGTTATGTGTGATCTGACGACAAAAAAATAAAATAAAATAAAACAAAAAGAAAGAAAAGAAAAAAACAAGACCGGATGTGACGCACCCTTAGCAATGAATCACTTTTGTGGTCTCGCATACCGTAATTCTGTTCTCACTGCCATATGCCATACAGGCAAATAAAGACAAAAATAAAAAAAAAAGTATTCTCTGCTATATACGCGTGTTCTCAAAAGTCCAGCTGGAGCTTGAAAAGTCAATGATGGTCTTCATCATGTTGTTGATATACTACATATTTCTATTCAACGTGGTTCATGGCTTCTCACAACCCACGCCAGAAGAAAGGTTGAAGGCATGCATCGGCGAATCAACAGACCATTTCATTCTTCAGCGCAGATCAGACGATGTGATTGCTTTCTATCCCAACGGCACTAAATACTTTGACTTTTCCGGAAATCATCAGGTGCTAGGTGAATGTTTGGGTGTGGTGAACCCACGCAAGGACCATACTTTGATCGTCACGCACTTGAACGAGCAAGCCATGCCGAAAGGCGTTTCTTCCGGAAGATCAAGAAGAAGGAAAAAGAAAAAGAAAAAAGTGTTGCTGTGAAGATTCCGTGCGTGATTATGTGGCTCTACTTCGGGCAAAACTTTCCGGACTAAAGGGTCGAGGGTAATGTGTACTTATAGAGATTGAATTGTTGATGAGTCATCTTGACACCTCACGATTGCGGGACAATTCTCTGGCCTTGAACGTGTACACCAGAGTTTGGAGGTCTGCAATGTGATTAACGACGCCGAGAATTCCGAGCAGCGCCGAAGCTCTGAATCTATGGGCTCCCAGTCAGAAGAGCAACCGTGTTTTGGAACAAACCCAAAGATTATACTATATGAGAGGTCTTGAGGAGAGAAAGAATCTACAGTTGCTTGATCTTTCCCCTTTGGCTACGTGGTGGCTTTCTTTGCATAATCAAGGACACGGGCTAGTTCAATTGAGAGAAGACAATCCAGACTCATACTGGCAATCTGACGGCAGTATGGAAAAATAGCGCAGAGCACCTATCGAATTCTGACAGTGCACAGCTAAAGCACCTTCACTTATTTCTTTACAATGGAGCGAGGCTCAGATTTGATTAATTTATTTGCTGTGATGATGTTTTACACTATTGGGAATCTTTACTAGCTGGGTTTTGTGATCTGTAGAATCTCGCTTCTTCAGAACTCTATGCTTTACTTTACATACTTGGTAGCTATGACCCCCAGACATTACAGCCTGAATTCCGAATATTATGTTTAGTGAAGCACTGATGATTTTCACCATTGAAACTTCGAGCAAACAAATAAGAAAAAGAATGCCTTTTGATAAACGCATTTTGCGAGTCAATTATCGATGAGCATGCATTTTCTCTCATGTTCTGCTGAGCTATGCCTCTCTGAATTTGAATTTCAGAGTGCTCTGTGTGGCCCAGAAGTTGAAGGCAGATAGTTTCGGTGGTCAGCTCTTTATAACTTGTTCTTTTTCTGACTTATGCCCAAAGTCTTTTCTTTCAAAAGAGAAAGATCCAATATAGGACGCTCTCAACAGAGTGTGACACATATACCCCAACAACCGTAAAAACTATACTCGCGCCCTTGGGAGGACCAAGCTCATGGGCCGATGACAATCTGATAAGTCTGGTTTGTTGAGTTCATTCTGAGCAGAGGCCCTAAAGCGGATTCATCTCCGATGGGAGATCACATGTCGCCAAACGATGCCTGGGGTGAAGTTGCGATCTATTGTAGGTTTTTTCTATATGATGTATAGTTTTTGCGCTTGTTTGGGTGTGCCTGTCATACTCTGATGAGAGCATCCTATAATGTGATATATTTTTAAAAAGAATACATCTCATAGAGAAAACACGTCTATTTCCAGGCTTAATTTATGGTTCTAAGATCTTTCACAGGAAGCCGTTCCCACTTAAGGACCTGTGCCCAGAATAAACTTAATTAACAAAAGCAATCGAATTGACATCGACCCATGGGATTGGTCTTCCCAAAAGAGCGAAACATAAATAGAATCGGGAAAGAAAGGGGCCGAAACTTGAACCATTTTCGACATCGCAGCGCGGTCTTTTACGCCTTGCGTATCAATTTTACAAATCAATTGAGGTTGACGTAATTGGTCCCACGCCAAAATTATGACATTAAGAAGAAAAGTTCCATGACAGGGCCAGGTCTCAGCATTGACGTGGTCATTCATTTGATTCATGATTATGAATAAGACATCGAAACTTATCGGAAAATTGGTGAGCTACTACAATTCAGGACCAAATAATGTGCCTAGAAGCCCTTTCACTGGTTGGACTACGCACTATAGGCTTCCGGTTGCGGCCACACCAGGAATAAAGCACTGTTTCCCGTCCGATCAACGTTAGTTAAGTTTCCTAGGGCCATACTGAGTAGTGTAGTGGGAGACCATATGCGAAATTATGGTGCTGCAATCTTTTTGATATGTTTACTTTTCTTACATTCATGTCTCGATGACTTGTGACTTAGTATTTTTTTTCGTGAAACATGCAGGTATTCGGTGAATGAACTGCATTTGACATGTTCTGCAGAGTCCGTCGCGTATTTTATGCAGGATGTATGCAGGATTTACCTCGTTTAGGCAGAAGCAGAAATATTAATGAGGGGCATCATGAAACGAAGACAGAGTTTGAAGTACTCGAATTCGACCGGATTAAATAAAACAAGGAAAATGATAGTGAAGAGATTGGTTGAAATTCTTTTTTTTGTCTTTTAAGCTGGATTGAAAGGCCTAGTTGTTTGGTGTGGACATACGCAAGTCCGACTAATAGAATAGGCGTGAAAGGTTAGCGTGGCTTGTGTCTCCGGGTGTGACCCGCGTCGTCAGATATGTTCCAAGTAGCCATCATTGCTCTTTTTAGCAAAATTTGGGTAGAAAATCGAGAAAAATGGAGCGTTTATGGCGTGTATATGTGAGTAAAGTCACCCGAAAGCTAGCTAGCCCCATGGTGTAATGTAGCGACGGTCTATTTCCATTCTCTACCTATACCAAAGAGAAATCTCTCTGGAAAGTTCGCTGCTCTCCATGTCCCGATCCTCGTAAATTCGCAAAACATGCTCTTTCAGGTGCTATGATTGATACTTCTAAACCTCTCCAGAGTTGTTCATCTAAACAACAACCAATAGGATCTAAGTCGCTTCTAATACTTTCACCACAAAGCATCCTGAGAAAAATTGGTTGAGAGCATATTTCCCGAATCTGCCAAGCCAAGCTCAAAGCATGAAAAAATTACGAGGTGTCTGTGCAAGGTGAATGGACTTGGTCCGGGCCCACTCCCGCAACCGGTAGAGATTGTGATGATTCGTCAAACTATTATTTTTTCTATTCCTCGAAAAATTTCACTTTTTTGCAACACATATTACACATCCTATGATCTCACCAAGCGAAGGGTTCCGTAAGTTGATGCCATATACTGGGTGGGTTCACCAGTCTGAGGCTCCTGGTCACTATAAGCGCATACCGCATTTAGCGTAGATGACTGCGACTCATTTCAGGTTTCCATATAATGGTCCAATGGGCAGCCAACAATCATGACTGAAACAAAAAGAGTATTCATAAAAAGGGATGAAAGTCCGCCTCGTCGTCCTTCAAAAAAGTTTCCAGCGTAACATATTTCCACAGTCTTTTTTCTTCTACTAAACATTTTGATTGGCTCGTATAGCGCGTCCGATACGACAAGGCCGCGAACCGCCCAGACGCGGCCTCTAAATTGGCACATAAAAAACTATACAACCAATTCTCAACAATCTTTTAAAACAAACACGCTGAAATTTGCTAAAATGGATAAAACCGCCGCTAGAGCAAAGTTTGTGGCCGAGTTCGACAACTTGGTCGCCGAGTTGCAGGAGATTTCTGCCGGATACAGCATGCCGCAAGAGGCAATTGAATGGTTCACGAAGAATTTGCAGTACAACACTCCTGGCGGGAAATTGAACAGGGGGCTTTCTGTGATTGACACGTACTGCATCTTGAAGAACAAGACGGTGGACACGCTTGCTGAGGCCGAATACAAGAAGGTGGCTCTTTTGGGATGGGCGATTGAGTTGTTGCAAGCATATTTCTTGGTGGCAGATGATATGATGGACCAATCGAAAACTCGCCGCGGACAGCCCTGCTGGTACTTGGCCGAGGGGGTGGGCAACATTGCCATCAATGACTCGTTCATGTTGGAGGGCGCAATCTACATCTTGTTGAAAAAACACTTCAGACAGGATTCGTATTATGTTGACTTATTGGACTTGTTCCACGAGGTCACTTTCCAGACGGAGTTGGGCCAGTTGCTTGACTTGGTCACCGCGGATGAGGAGCACGTTGATTTGAGCAAGTTTTCGTTGGAAAAACACTCGTTTATTGTCCGTTTCAAGACGGCATACTATTCCTTCTATTTGCCCGTTGTTTTGGCCATGTACACTTGCGGTATCAACAGCGAGGAGGATTTGGCGCAAGTCAAGGATGTGTTAATTCCATTGGGCGAGTATTTCCAGATTCAGGATGATTTCTTGGACTGCTTCGGCACGCCTGAGCAAATCGGTAAGATCGGAACTGATATTAAGGACAACAAGTGTTCGTGGGTGGTCAACCAGGCCTTGTTGCATGCTAATGATGAACAGCGCCGTATTTTGGACGAAAACTACGGCAAAAAGGATGACCAGTCTGAGCAGAGAGTCAAAGATTTATTTGCCGAGTTGGAGATCCCAAAGATCTACGAGCAATATGAGGAGGAAGTTGTTGCCAAGTTGCGTGCACAGATTGAGAAGATTGACGAGTCCAGGGGTTTAAAGAAGGAAGTATTGACTTCGTTCTTGGGCAAGGTGTACAAGCGTTCGAAGTAGGAGACAAATTTTGCATATAGTTACTTTCTATCATTGCTTTGAAGGGTACATCTCATGACTCCAGAAGCTTTGAAATAGTCAAGAAAAGGGCCATAGTATGACCCAAATTTGCTTAGCTCATTGCAGATTGAATTTGATCTTTCATATGAATAATGGGTTTTCATGGCGGTCACTTGAAGCTTGAAAAAATAAACTCTTCGGTAATGTACATCCCTTCTTCTATGGCAACGTCACCTTCGTCATAAAATCTTTCTCTTGTATCTGAGCGTCCTCTATTCTACAAAAAAAAGTGAGTATGGTTTGAAACCGCCTACAATACTACCAAATGAAGAAGGAAGCGTGGCCATGTAAAACCACAGGCAGCTAGACATCGCTGACCACCTCCTGTCTCCATCTGACGTACTTACACACAAAATCACTCTAATATCTGTGTATTGACTAATGTAAATATGCATATTTAGGCGTTGGCCTTCTCCAAGTCCTCTCTGCCGGCCTTCGTGTACAAGTATTCGTTGTAGTCTCTGGCGACGGCCCAGATGTTCCAGAAAACAATACCTGGAATGACGACGTACGCAATCTGGTTCTTGGTTCTTCTGAACACGTTGAATATAGAGTTGTACAAGCCACCCTTCAAGGGTCTTGTTGCGTAAGGCGAAACCGTGTAAGAAGTCACGTACTTCTGCGTGGGGGATCCGATGGAACCCCACCAACCCATGTAAGTTTTTGGACCAGCACCACCCATTTTTGTTAGTGTTTGATGTTGACTGTTAAAGTTGGCGTCAAATCTGGAGTCGCTTTTCGTGTGCGAAAAAAGCGAGCAGCAATTGGTCAGAGTTGTGTGCAGGATAGGACTTTGATGGTAGGGAAGCCGGCGCAAGTGTGGGCATATCTTTTCGGAGTTTCTCGTTCTATCTTTATGATTCCAGCTATTTTCACCTGTTGATGTACCTTCTGGCCAAAAAATAAGTTATTTCTTCTACTTTTTTGATCATTTGGTTTGAGAAATGGTTCCGCTTTCTCGTGACATAAGCGTGTGCGCCTGATGCATCTCGCGATCTTGGCTGCAACAACAAGAATGAGCATCTTTTTGGTTTTAAATGGTTGAGTCTTTATGGTGGTCAATTTTGTGGCCTTTTAGTGAGAAATGAGATGCTTTTGGCCTGGTTTTATGTTGTATATACTGGCGTTTCGATTTTCTAGCCCCTGTTGTGTATTTTTGATTATGGTAATCAACAGGAAACGCATTTTTTAACAGCAACCTTTTCACCAAACATCAAATACATGTCAAGATCAAATTCTGATGTAAATAATACCGATACGTGTTTAAATATAATTTCTTTGAGATGAAAGTGACAAATAGTCACTTTTCACCTGCTTCAGTAACATTTTTGTTCTTTGTCGCTGATAATGATTGCCAATTCTGCATGGTGTGAGTTCCTGATATACAAAAGCTACAATTCTCTCGAATGAGTTTCTTGAGGCTGTAAAGAGAAAGCAACAAAGTATTTCGTCGGTGTTGTATTTTGACGAGCAATACATGCCGTTTCATTGGCGTCCTTTGCAGCCATTTTCCCTAGCCGTACGGAGAGAAGCGCGTGACTACTTTCGTTCAGTAGTATGAACCAGAATTAGATACTCAGTGAATGTTTAGCAATATGGAAATTGCAAACCAGAGCCACAGCATGATATAATCTTGCTAGGTAGCTGTGAGATGGAACAATGTGAGTTATGTTTTGGAGCAACTTGTATGGGTATATATCTGGACAGATAGTTCAACCGCTTTCGGAAAAAAAGCACAGTATTGCATCTAGTTTTAAAGCCTCAACGCTTTCAGAATACCTTTCTACAGCTATACTGAATAACCGGTTTTGAGTTTCTTCTCTAACTATTTAACAATCAAATTTTGTTGCCTGAATCTCAATGAGCGTGCCGTACAGCGTATATGTGCGTTTTCACCCATATCGATGGTGATTTGCACCCGGCCTCTATCGAATCAACGGGAAATTTATGAAATAATCATGATCTTTTGACTCAAGAAAAATAAAAGACTTGTTATGGAATTGCTTTGGGCTGCACGAACGTACCCAGTCCGCCCTAGCTGTGGGCTTTGGCCTGGACAATAGCATGCTTACTTATCGAAATATAAACAAAAATACCTGGATATAATGAAACCACAGTCTTTGTGGAAATGCAGGGGCAATAGAAAACAATCAAAGACAAAAAAAAATGAATTCGAGAAATGCTTCACAAGAACATAAACGCTGCGATTCTTCATTTAGTGAGTGTGATGAGTACACAAATTAATGACAG
>JAKTVE010002462.1:2203-20773 GCA_030557065.1 Metschnikowia rubicola | reverse complement strand
AGAAATACAAGAGGGGAACTTCACAAACAATTACTAAGCGCCAAGTGCCGCCTTACTCCGGGTAACTACCTGAAGCTGATACATTCAAAACGTATCAGGCTGGTAGTAACTCGATCCTGAAACATGAGTGATACACTACAGATGTATCACTCAGTCCCAAAAGGTTAGGCTCACGCGCATGCAGAGTCTTCACTAGGTAGGTGCGTGCGTAAGGCGTCTATGTTTCTTACTAACTTGAAACATATTCGCACTCTCAGCACAACATTTCGAGGCTTTGTATGCTGCAACCATGACGAGGTCATTGTGTTTGTCTGCGTTTTTTGAGAGACAGATGACATCTTCGTCGTTCATGTTGAGGCTGTTTTTGCGTGGGCTCGCCGATGGGAGTAAGTTGAGAAGTTTCACGCCGAACCTGCCAAACTGACGCAGTAAGAAGTCAACGATGAGGTCGTTGATCGGTTTCAAAGCCATTTTGTTGGTACTTGAAGTCAGAAAGTGTGCTTCAGCATCCGGTGAAAGTTTTTTTGCATCGATCAATTGCTTCTTCACCACATCCAAGTCAAGTGTACAAAGAATCGGCTCATTTTGGCCCTCAGTTACGGCTACCGCATCTTTAAACCAGAGCACAATCATAACAGTATCTTTTTTCTTAAGGTTTGTCGAATTCCCGAGAATAGGAATCATCATGAAGAGCTCGGTGGCCGACAGAGGATGTATGATAGATATTTTTGGAATTTCAGTGGTGGCGTCTACCACAGATAGAGTGATATTCCCGATTTTATCCTCACCCACATGAAAATGGAACACGAGCTTCAATTTACATCTCGCAGGAAAGAGGGAAGATAAACCAGTCAACTGGAATATGGTCTTACATGCGGGGATGCGACGCTTGATTTTGAGCACATGTTTCGACACTACTTCCTCCAGCTGGATTTTCCGCCTTTTTTCTTTGGCCTCAGCAGCAAGGCGAGTGCCCAATTGCAACAACAGCGGTGCAGATTCCGGATTGTTTCGCAAAAGCGCCCTGGCCACTTCCTGGTGATCTGAGGGAAGTTCGTCAATCCACGTTGCCATGATTACTTTGGCATCATTTCATGCGGGCCGATCTAATTGTTTAAATGCTAAAATTCTCGAAAAGCCTCAATCTTCCATAGAATTCGAGACATGGGAATAACCCTTAGTGCTGCCTTGAGCTTTTACTGACATCCATTGTTTCGAATAACCCCATTTTGAGGTTCACATGACCCCACACTGAGTTTCACCTAAACCCATTGTGTGGTGAGACTGTGTCATTGTTTGGTGCTTCAAAGAATCCTCAATGGGACTTACCAGGTCATCCTTGCAGATTCTAGTCAATTGTCGAAGACAAAGGATCTTGGTAATTAGCATAACATTGAGTATCACTTATAGGCATTCAGGTCACGTGATACCCGACGCTCGAGGTCTATCCAGCAACAGTATTGCTTGAAATTGATGTAAAATTGAAACCATTTGGAGTAGAATGAATGTGGCAGTATTTTTCAAGATTCAACAAATGCACAGTTCTCCTCTTAATGGTAGTAAATAGAATTCTCTTGCCGCTTATGGCGGCTAATCTCCTTGGGGATGTACGGGTGCGCATCTCATCCAGATAACTAAGCAGATCGGTCGTAATCAGATGCCCAAGGCTTTTCAAACAAACCAGTAATTGACTTATTCTGAAAATATGACGGTATCTGCATTCACTTTCCATGAGCTTACGGTCACGTGTGCGCAGGTGAATCAATGCTCGTTTTCCTCGTGGAGCCCGTTTTTTGCCAGCCACATAACTGAAGCAGAAGTGCTTAAAGACATACCAGATGCATTTCTAGAGTACCTAAACAGCGATAGTATTCGGTTACCGCCACCAAAATACGAAAATAAGGTTTCTGCAGATAGTGACAATGAGTACAGCGATTGGGAAGAGGACAATTTGGGTCCGGAAAGCCCGTGTGCGGAGTTCGCCGAATTCGACGAGAAAGTTCAAAAAATCGTTAGTAAATTCAAGCACGTGATGCCGAAACTCAACTGGTCTGCCCCAAAAGACGCTCGATGGATACTTATTAATAACTCGTTACAGTGTATGTCGAACGCAGATGTGTATCTTCTACTAAACGCGTCGGACCATATTGCGCACGATTTGGATGGAGATATCTACGATGATTGCGAGGATAAAGCCGAGGGACCTCACCTTAAGCCCGAGCTCGTGTTGAAGAAATGGACACGTGACTTTAATCCAGCATTGGAGTTTCGGTTATTTATCAAGAATAAGAACCTTTTGGGTGTTTCTCAGCGCGATTTGAATCACTACCAATTCTTACTGGATTTGCACCCAAAGCTTCATGCGTTACTTGAAAAGTTTCTGGATAATGTGATCAAAAAATCAAAATTCCCGCTCAAGAATTATGTCATGGACGTTTACATCCCTGCACCACACGAGAAAGTGTTGATTGTCGACATTAACCCATTTTCTCGGAAATGGGATAGTCTTTTGTTCACATGGCATGAGCTTCTTGAGAAGGATAATGACGGGGAATTTGAGCTCCGGCTAATTACAGAGACGAATCTTGGCGCAATGGCAAGAAAAGAACACAGTGAAAACCAAGTCCCAATTGAAGTGGTGGATGCCCTGGTGAACACAGAAGCCATGGTTGAATTGGCGAAAAAATGGGGGCTCAAAGATAAGCATGAACAAGATCATTAAGAACATGATTTTTGAAGTTTCACAAAATATTTTACCCGATCATTTGTCCATTTTGCAATAGTACCAATCGAAGCTGAGCATGACTTTTTTCTAAGATTGTTGGCGCATAATCATTATTTGGAAATTCAATTGCGTCACGCTCAGTCACAGGGTTATTATTGAAGTCACTGACATATTATGTCATGCACGGTAATATTTAGGAATACTTGTATATGATTCGAGATGCCTAGTCATTTGTTCATGCACTTATTTGCTTTGGCGGCTTATATGGCTGAATGAATGGATCTTATGCCTGTCAGGGGTCTTGAAATCATAGAAAGATCATGGAGCAATACTGTGAAAAGAGTGTATTGCTAACGCAGTAGGCTCTTCTAGTCGCAAGCGCTCGCAAAGTATTTACTACTGTGTTGTTTCCGTTCAATACATCCAGTGGCTGTTCTGGTGGGCATATAGTGCTAAGCTGACCGACAGCACGATTCGTTTCCACTATTCCCTGCCAGAACAACACTTTGTATCATGATAGTTTCTTGATCTTTCGGAAAATAGCTTCTTCTTGAAAGCAAAATTCGAGGGGTATACAGGCTTCGGAGGCTTGGAAAGTGTCTAGTCATATGGATAAGCGTCAGGCTATGGAATTTAACAAGAATGGCAGAACCTCATGGCCATGTTTTTGGGCAAAGATAAGTTTTAAACAAAGTTTTCGCTCATTATGATCGCATTCTTGGCGTAAAGAACACTCTGGCGGGTACTTTTCTTAGCTGAATCCTGGAAATGTCTGCAATCAAAGATCTCCATATACGGGGTCTCATTGTGCCCGAGATCGCCTGTGATGAAATTTTCGCCAATGGCATGACTCACGACGTATTCAGTGTGATATAAAGGCCAAAAAGCAATTACAGTTATTAACGGCTGGGTATACCTTGAATGACACACGAAAAGCAAGCAAGTGATAAAACATACAGACTTGATTCATCATCAATAATCATGAGGATAGCCACGAATGTTTACGCTTTGTATGAGGTCACCAAAATATGCCATCCTGATTGATAAAGCAAATGGTTAAAAAAGATGTAGAAAACAAAAAGCATAGATCATGATAACAAACCATACGCCTCAGGCTCTATACAACACCTGGTATCTAATGTGCAATAGTCAACGGAATTCAATCGGAAAGCGTGCACACAAAATTTTTTCGATTCAACGATCCGGCACTCAACCGGGCAACCCCCACGTTTTGTGGCCGCGACCGCAAACAGAAGCGTGAAGTGGGGGAGATCACGAGATTCATCAAGATACAAACCACTTTTTTTTCGAGAAATGAACGAAACTATAATCACTCAGGAAAACGTATGTTTTGATAAAGAATAAAAAAGACCCGTCCATTTAAATTCACTCAAATCTCATCATCGTCGACTCTTACTAATGTCAGATTCTCTTACCCTCCTATAGAGGCCGGCTTCTTGAAGGACTCACATACAATAAAGCCAACAACACGCTTTTGTGGGTCGATATTATAGCCGCGCAAGTGCACAGAGTGACTTTTGAGGATGGAAAAGCAATAGAGGAGTCTCATGAAATGCTAGAGTTCACAGAACCAGGCGAGTCCGTTGGGGCCGTTATGCTCACCAAAGACCCAGATATCGTTTTGGCATGTGCCAAATACGGCGTGGCGACGGCCAGTTTCAAGACAAAAAGTTTCAATTATATTCTCAAGTACCCGCTTCTGGCTGAAAAAGCGCAAAAATTGCGCTCGAACGACGGAATCATTGATCCGTGGGGCAACTTGTGGATCGGTCTCATGAACGATTTCCCCGCGGTGGAATCGCAGGGCGAAGTCACCCCAGAAGGTGTTTTGTACCGCATATCCGCCTCGGACTTATCGGTAAAAGCCATGGTGAAAGACTCGTACATCCCGAATGGCTTGGCATTTACAAAAGACGGGAAATCATTGATCTGGACAGATTCGTTAACGTATACCGTGTGGCAATTTGATTATGACAACGAGCGTGTGGAGCTCAGAAACAGACGGCCCTTGCTCGAGACGAAAAAGCTTTATCCTGACGAGAACAGTCCAGAGCCGGATGGACTAGCCATGACCGCTGAAGGCGATGTTTTCCAGGCGGTTTTCAGCACGTCCACAGTGATTAAATATGACTTGAACGGACATGCCAGTCAAAAATGGAAATTTCCTGCACAGAGAATCACATGCACGGGGCTAGGTGGAGTCGACGATGACGACTTATTTGTCACCACGGCTCATCTCAAACTCGACGATTTTGCCACTGAAATTGACCCGTTTGACAAATCAGGCGATTTGGGAGGTTTTTTGTTCCGCGTGAAACTCGACCTGCAAGCGCATAGCACCCCGGCGGCAGTTTGGGGCGGTAAAATATAGGTTGATCCAATGAAAAGTAGCTTTTAGCATCCAATTCTAGCTTCATCGTGAAGAATAAGTACCCTTTGCACGAATTCCTCCACCAACTCGTTTTCCTCGGGCCCGCCAATACGGAGGTCACATAAGCGCATATTCACGATTTCCTTCCTGTTCTCGAAAATCGGTTCTCGTGTGAGCAGCGAGTCCAGCAAAAGCTTCAAGAGGATCAGTAGGTGGGTCTGTAAGGACTTGTACTTCAAAAGCGACCTGATGATCGGGTCATTTGCGATTTTCTCGAAAATTGGCGGAGATTCTTTTGGTTGTATAGGTTTAGGCATTTGCATGGCAGATCCGGGTAACTTTTCCACGGAATACGCCGAATTCAAATTATTGTGGTCATGCTTTTCGCTTTTGAAACAAGGTAATGAACAGTATTCGACGGAA
The DNA here is from genome assembly GCA_030557065.1 of Metschnikowia rubicola. Classification (NCBI taxonomy): domain Eukaryota; kingdom Fungi; phylum Ascomycota; class Pichiomycetes; order Serinales; family Metschnikowiaceae; genus Metschnikowia; species Metschnikowia rubicola. The sequence continues at coordinate 15,233 of JAKTVE010002462.1, read as the reverse complement.
CATGTAGGGCACTTATATTTGGCCTGGTTTTCGGTACATATCCCGCATTTACCTAGAGCCATGGTGATTCAAGATGAGATGAGATGAGATGCCTGATACGGCCAGGTGCGAAAAAGCTCAGATCGCGACTGTGCGCCATGTGATAATCGCAGGATACAAGAAGCGAAGTATAGGCAAGAATAAACGGGTGCAACAAAATGGCAAATATTGGATAATTGATGGGAAAAATCCGTAGAATTTTCAGGATTGGAAGCGAAGAAAACAAGCACAAACAATATGGCTGAAGCCCGCTTGTCTATTCGTTTCCAGCATGTTGACTAATTTATGTATACAAGGGCCGCATTGCCATTGCCACGTGAGGCCAAGTGTATGCTCGGCACAAGCACTCGGTGGGGGACATTGTATAATCGGGCCTTTATCTATTCTCATCGAAACGTAGGCGTTTTCGATTTCATTTCGAAAGGCGCTGTGCTCGACAAGAAATTCTCGATTACGAAAAGAAAAGAAAAAAAATATGCGAAAATGGAGCAGAATAAATTGCTGGCGGGCTCAACGCCTGACGTACTGAGTCCATTACGAGGCAGCCGCCTGCATAAAACGCACCATTGTGTGCGGAATGAAAATGGCTTATGGAGGCATTATTCGCCCACACAAGCTCATGAATGGGGGCACACTTTCACTTGGCGTTTATCAACCACATGTGATCACACGATGCCGTAATACATTGCATACGTGTTCGTGTACATGTACGTGTATACAGCCCCCGACATGCGCAAGTGGGCGGCGGCACCGAGAAAAAAAAAACATTGAGCGCAATCAACGAAAAAAAAAACCCTCTCATGAACAAAATCTCAAACGTGGCTTGCATATCGGCGTTAAGTGCGAAAATTTGTTCATGGATACGGCACGGGCTTGGCACGGAAGCACAATGGTTCTTTTTGGCTTGATATTGCCAAGAATTCCGTTTTGTCAAAAAAACCTCAAACTCAAATTTCTTACATTGATTTGCAAAGCGTTTAATGAGATTGATCGAAAAGTGCTGCATTTGTCCGCGCTACGCTTGCTGTTTGCAATCAATGATCATTTCATGTCCGTCCCGCGCACCCCTATCCCCAAATCCAATTGCTTATTTCATCATATGCACGCCTGCATACACCTGCCCCATTGAACCCATTGCCTTGCAGCCCGCCCATTGCGAGCGAGCGGGTTAAGGGGGCGGCTTGGAGTAGGTTATTCTTTCCCCGTTGCCAATTCCACATAGAAGCAAACAAGGCTTTGCCCGTCCCCACAAAACAGGGCTCAACAAAAGCTATTTCTACAATTACTACAACTCCCATATTCAAATCGTAATGCTGGCGTTCGCCAGATGCTAGTTGTTCATTAAAGTCATACGTTGAAGCAAGCCGCATATGCAGGCTCGCATGCAAATCCCGTGCCGCACGCTGCGTGGGTCTTCCGCCTCTTTTTCTGCGGCCACTCGGCCTCTGCCATGCGCTCAGGCGTATGCTGAAGCACCGGCAGAGGGTACATGTGTAAGAATTGCAGCATTGGCAATGCCATGGCCCCCGTGGGCAACAGGATCGGCGTGAATGGAGCGCCGGGAGTCGGCGACAAGGTGCCCATGTAGGACAATGGGCTGGCGTAGATTGTGTTTACCAGCAGCGGCGTCGCCAAGCTAAAGTGGCCACTTGGAGGCGTGGCCATGTGCGTTTCGCCGCAAGGAGGCATGCAAGAGGCGGTATTGACCGCCATCAGCATCTGCGTGACGTGGCTTCTGTTCAAGCCCGGGAACTGCGCCCAAAGCAACGCATCGTGGTTAGTGTTGAGAGCAAAGTCCAATGCAGCCAAAAAGTTCAGTTCGAGCTGATTTAGTAACGCAAGCGACGGCCGGAAGTCTGAGCATTTATGTAGAATGCTGAGCCATGTCTTTAAGGTATAGCTTTGGTCATCGATGAACTTGTTTGCAAGTATGAGGGAAGTGATGATCATGTAATGGTGTAGAGTATCGGCCTCATAGCGATCAAGCGTATTCACTGTGTTGCTCTGGTATTTGTGAAGGTAGATGAGTGCCACGGCAAGATTCGAGGGAGAGAGATCTAGCGAATCAATGACTTTGGCCAATTGCCTGGCTCTGATTTCTTCCGAAGGCTTCGACTGTAGCACGATGGCACAGCATTTTATGAATGTCCTGGAAAATGCACTCATTGTGGTTTTCTATAGTACGTAGTTCTGAAGAGCGTGGGGTAAAGATTTATAGTGTGATGGTAATTAAGGAGTGGGAGGGATTTTTGTTTTGTACATGTTCCCGAAACGCATTTGTGGAATTGGCCATCTTTAATAGGTTTGACTATTCTTGGTCAGAGTGTAATGCGGGCCATCCCGACAATAGAAGGTGCAAAAGCACCACACGCATCTGTGCAGCGACAGGTAAACGTGCACATTGAAACATAACTCGGTTCGCAGCCACTAGCGGCCCGCATCACAAGGAGGCATGCACGGTGAAGCCCGCATTCCTTGAGCGGTACTGCATGCTACACATTGTGTCGCAGCTCCACCGGCAGCAATGCAAGCGCTGAAGAGAGACTTGAGACGCTCAAAAACAATTCCGACTCGAGCAACTCAACCATCGTGCTCCGACATCCGACATTCTCCAACAAAAGGCCTGGCCTCTGTTTGTAAAGATTATCAGAGACCGGTTTCACTCCCTACAATAGTCAATAAATTTCCGTGAAATTTTGAGTTCGAGTGAATTAATTGTTGAAGTGTGCTGAGTCTTTTGAGCGCAATGAATGGAAATGCTCTGGAGTAAGATGAAAAATAAAAAGTGCCTCGAAAACTTCAGAAATGATGCACGCGGACTGTGATGGAAAAGCATAATCGGCCCAGCCCACCGGCACATAAACATCTTTGCGTTTCATGAATAAAATACAGAGGAGACGTCAAATGCTCGTCCGCCGAGACATGCGCGCCAGGTTGTATGCACACTCGGGCTTGCCGGCATGTCGATTGAATGATCATATGTTGCGCACAAAGCCTCGTAATCATTCCAACAGCACAAGCCTGGGTCCTTGTACATGGGAACGAAGCGTAACTGAGAATAGGGGGAAAAAACCCACATGGCGGCATACGCCTATATTTTTCTTGGAGTCCTGAGCTTTTTTGCGAATACGTTCGATTCGGCTAGCCCAGCTGAATCTATTTGTTGACTATTCAAATCAAGTCTGTCGGGACGACGATCCTTGTCACAATACACCTGGCCCGAGAATTCCGCTCCTTTGTGCTCGGTAGCCTCGGTTCATGTGCGAATGATGATCATCGATACTTGCTTCAGGGCAGCGACCGCAGGACCACCTGCAGGCACATACATTTACGCCGCGCTACATGCACTGTAATAGACAACAGCATTATTTCTCACGCCCTCATTCGCCCTCGTAACGTGAGATAAGAAACGGGGTAAGCCTTGTATTAGATGATGATCTGAAGTGTTTATTAATTTGAGAGAGAGAGAAAAAAAAAAAATAAGCCTGGGAGTCACGTAGTGGAAGACACTTACCGAAACTTGAAAACTAGAATTTTCGGGTACGACATTTGAGGCTCTCACACGTTACATGATATTGCGTACATAATCCTTGGGGAGTGCACAGTAGTCCAACCCTTCCAATGAGGAATAAAGAGAAAAATAATTGGATACGGGAAACCCCCTTGAACTGAAGAGCCTTGGGTTTATTACGCGCACTCAAAAATCGATAGGGAGTAGTTCCCCTATTAAGTCTGGACTTTTGATCTATCGAAATCTCGGTGAGCTCACTAAAGCTACACATCCTTTTATGGGTCTCCGACCGAAATGCAGTCCCTGACTCCAAGCAAGTGCATACGCGCAGAGGTCGTGCATACACATATGGTAGATACACGACCCGCCGTCCGCCTACGATGCCTCTGCCTCCCATATCACGTCATGTCCCAATGGAGACGAGAACGGGGCGCACCATACACATCATCGGCGATGCGAGCTCCGCAACACCGTTTCAAATGCTTTTGAAAATCGCCTACGTTGAAAGTGCGGATACGAGGCAGTGCCGCGAGTACCTGCCACTGAAGTTTCGGGCTGGTTTCATGGCTTTTTTTTCTCTTGTAGGCGGAACACGCGGAACACGCGGAATGGCATTGGGCCGGATTTGCTTGGAAAAGATGCAAATTTTCTATTTTTGTCATTTCGAAACATACTCTTGGAACCTGAAACAACCAGCAAATCACGCCCTGAGCAATACCCCCTAAAAGCGTAAATCTTTCAACATTAGCTTCTCTCGAGCCCGGAGCCCGCCTGGTTGCAGGGGGTGCAAAATACTTAAACTCGCCCAGGATACGTAAATTTGAGCGCATCCCAGAACCTGTGTACGTGGCATTTGCAAGAGCTAATTTTGTCATCCTTGCTAAATTGCCATATTTTTCAAATCCATGAGTTTATTTTTTTTTTTTTTTTTTATCATAAGTCAATTGAAGCCTTGTCGGGAGAGAAAACAAAGATTATTTCACAACCAGTTTAGATTTTAATCTACCCGGAACACCCGGTTTCATTTTGTCCCGGTCTTTCAGCTCCGCCGAATGCACCGAAAAACACTCACTCACACTGAATGCTCGTAAGGCCGTTTTTTTTTTTATTTGTTCCTCGAGCTTCAATACGCGTGTGACGTCACTCAATTCACATTGTCAGAATGGTCACTTGTTGACAAATAAGAATCCGGCAAGCGCATAATGACTAAAAAGGAGTAAAAAAAGTAAAAAAAAAGTAAAAACTTACTTTATCTCAAAGTATGCATGCGAGCAAGGTGATTTCACTCATGCTTGCTGGGTCTGAGTGTTGGTCAGTGGACCACTCGCCATCGAGCCTGGAGACTAAACTTTTGGAGCAATTATTTGTTAAAGGTCTTTTTCGGGCAAAATTCCTGGCCTTGATATGCGCCTCATAAACGCATACTTTTTCATTTCCTGAATGAAATCATCCTACAATCTATACATGCCGGCAAAAGGCAAGTTAGCAAGGGATCAAGCCAATAGCGATGACGCCCGGCCGCTCATGGACAGATCGGATTTTGTTAAAGTGTAAAGATCGAAATCTGTTGAAGCCTCTGAACTATAATGCTGTCATGGACATTCTCATTAGTGACTACAAACCGGTCTACTCCACATTTGAGTGCAGAGTGAAGTTTTTGAACGAAACAAAGAAAGAAGAAGCTAGCGCTTTCCTACTACAATGACTAGAGGATGATCAATTAAGTGAGGCTCAAAAGAATCCATGATGAGAATGTTCGTGGCATTGTCTTGAAGAGCATACATTGCTTTTGCTCTCGTGATTCTATTCCATATGATGAATATCGCAAGTGCTAAATCACTTGGTAAACGCCTTGATGCCTACAGTCCACCCCCGGCATGATCCGTCACATAGAAGCAATTTTTCAGTGTGGAAATCTCTCTTTTATGACGTGTAGGCGCAAACGGCTGTCATGCAAAACCGATAACGACGTGGCCACATCACTTGGCTCAAGCCCAGCAGTTCTAGAAAGAACAATTCGGAGTGATTCGAGCCAGTCTTTTTCAACTGGTACTTATAGTCATGGATCAGGCCGCCATTCGACCAGTGTCGCTCTTGGAAAAATCATTCACCTTTCGGAACTCTAACTAGTCTAACGGCTATACTTCCAAAGTAATGTGAAATCTATTTAAAACGATCTTAGTTTCTCAACAGCTGGTTGAGATGATGGTTTTACCCCATGCATGAGCCCTTGAAAAAAAAAAGCCTTATAATCCTTTTCAAATCTGCCCGAAAAATGTAATTCCGAGGAGAAGGCGATTCTATTTCTTTGAAAATCGGCATTTTGCAATTGTATACCCGATAAGTGTGCTTGTCATAAAGAAGAATTATGCTGGCGCATTCTGGTGGCACGCAGAAATGCTTATTCTATTTAAAATTCCGCTTTTCGTGGTTTAGATGAATGTTGGCTTGATTTTCCGTAATGATTACTGCGAAGCAAAGTAGATATAGTAAGACCTGTTTATAAGGATATTGGTTAAAGAGATCACCAGGCTATGTTTGTCCAAAACAGCGCAAAAAGTTGTTTTTCGCACCAAAAATGCGCTCTTTCACCAAAAAATATAGATTTTATTCCTATTTCTGCTCAATAGACGTGATTCTTGCACCCAGGTCTTACTTACCAGTCTTTCGCAGGCGCAAGATCATCTGACGTTTCATAGACCATGATTTTGAAAGATTTTCACCCAAGCTTTGTATCGATTTCGAAGCAGCAGAGACAAACCAAAACACAAGCAATTAATCAGCTTTTGGGTGTGAAATCAAAATTCATTTCAAAAAATAATCAAGTTTTCGATTTCATTCATTTTAATTAACGACCCTGCAGAGATGACATCACTATGCGCGGCTGTGTGCGCGGAAATAAGACCCCGACATGCTCAGATAGAGATAAGACAGGCTCGAGGAAAACTAGCGGATAAGCTCTTCAATGAAGGTTTGATAGAAGTTGCAAAAGAAAACAATCTTGCCGCATCACAAAATCTACAAATATTCCTCAAAATCGAGAATGACAAAATAATTTGACGGCAAGAATCGGAGAATTTTGATGCATTTCTTGTTCTTGGCCTAAAGCCTTATATTCAGAGCGTCCTGCACGCGTGTTGACCCCATGGAGATGAAAACAATACTTGGTCCATATGAGATACGCGAATTTATGACCGAGATTTGTTAATTTGAGTATTCGATTCAGCTAGGATGTTTCCGTTTTCGCGACTAGAAATTTGGGGCTCACGATATTCTTGGAAATTCATTGTTTACCATTCAATTTGTACGGTTGCGTTTTTGATGGCTGATCGCAGGCGCAGATCCGGAGGTGAGTTCACCTGTGTACAAGACGTTATATGCCGTCTAATCCTGTACACGGTGCATTCACTTGCCTGTAAAGTGTCCTTGTAGCATCGCCCCGCGCTGAGATGATCGTGCGGAATCAGGGCTCGGCATTTTCGTGCGTACATCGCTACGCCATATTTCGCGTCGGATTTCGAGTCTACAATAGCGGTGGTGAAAAACAGAAACTCAGATATAAAATGAAACGTGACCATGAATCACACAATCTGCCTCCGCATCCGGATTCTCATAGCCAGGCGCCGCCTGCATTCGGCCCTTCCCCGCCTGGAATCCCCCATTGGCAGCCGGGACCTGTGCCGGACCCGCGGCCTTCCCGGCCTTATCAGCCCGAAATTTCACATCCGCCCCAAGAGCCCCAAAATTCTCGTTTGGCTGCTCAAAATGGGATGAAGGGAAACGTGATGCCGTACGACTCATACAATATGCCTCGGCACCCACTTCACGCGCCTCCTGGCCGGTACGCGCCGTATACGCAGCCATTGCATGATCCTCGTCCGGCAAGACAGAGTCCGACCGATTCTTTCACACAGGCCAAAGAGCCCACCATGCTCCCGCAGATCAATAGCTTTGGGGGCCCGGCTGCGGGTGTGCCTTATCCGGGAGCCGCCGGAAGCCCACAGGGCCATCCACAAGGATATATGTACCAGCCGGGAATCGCCGGGGCCGCACGGGAATATGCCCTTACGGGAGACAATAAGCCACTTTATGCGCAAATGGCAAATGGCCGGCCCTCTAGCCTGGAGAAGCCTCGCGTGCGTGTAAACAAAGCATGCCAGAGGTGCCGCATGCACAAGATCAAGTGCACAGGCGTATACCCATGCGGAAACTGCCGCAAACACGCGACAGAATGCAAATTCCGCGCTCTGATTTCGGGTGATGATGCAGATATGGGTAATGGCGAGCCAGCTGCGTCTATTACAACCCCAAGTTCGGATGCGCCAGACAGTTCTGGGCCAAATTTGGGTGAAACCTCGGGTGAAAACGTCAAACGAGCGAAAAACGGTCTCACGAGGCCTTCTTTTGTGTCAGAACAAAGCTTTCAGCGCCCAAGTGTTTCAAATCCATGGAGTGATGACTCTAGTAAGTCATACACTACATATTTGGAAGACCGCGTGCGGTACCTAGAGTCCGTTGTGGCGAAAACGTCATTTCACAGCGCGCAAAAACCAACTTCATCCTACAAACTAGATGACATTGTTGAAATCCAAAAGCCCATGCTGGCAAAATGGCGCGTATGCCGGCGCAACCAGGGGGCGCTAGCGATTGCTTTGTGCACGTCTTTGTACAATGGCCTTTCGCCCGAATCTAGGGCACAGGTGGAAATTCCCAGAACAAATTACTATGGGTTCAACATGTCTGGATGCAACTACTTCAAGCCCGAAGCATTGCCGCCTCTTCCCGATGCTAGCATCTTATCTCGTGAACAGCGATCTTTTCTTATTGATTTCTTCTTCAAGGAAATCAACCCACTTTTCGCAATTCTTCACGAAAAAGTGTTTCGCGAGCAGTGGAAGGCCTTTATCGAGATTCTTGGCGAGGAATTGTCCACAAGCCATACGGTGTTATTCTCGGCAATGCTATCGTTTGTCATGGCATTGGCGATTCGTTTCACCGAGTTCATGAAGCCAGAAGGACCATCGATGGAAATGCTCGCACTTGAAGAATCGCTCTTCACATATGCACACAAAGTGATCATGATCTTCAGCACCGAGTGGGAATCGTTTGAGCTCATCCAGTGCTGGCTCTTGGCGGCATTATATCTCCGGATCGCGCACCGCCAGACATCCTGTCATCTGGCTTTTGGACATGCCCTAAATATGTGTTGTTCCATGGGGCTTTCGCGGTACGAGCAGATGCCCAATCAGTGCAGTCCATATGAGGTTTTGAAAGCGAAGCGTATTTTTTACGCAGTCTACACTTTTGACCGCGTGATGTTCCTTCAAGGGGGCCGCTACAGTGCCATCAGCGAGTTCGAAATAAACCGCGAGTTCCCGCTGCTAGATTTCGAGAAAGAGTGCGGAAAAGATGACTGGATGACGCTTCCTGCGTTTGCCATGCTACATATTGCCAGGCTAGCCTCGTATTTGGACTTGGTGTATTCCAACGAGTACGATATGATCACTTCGGAAAAAATGAATCGAGAATTCGACGAGTTGAGACTTTGGCTCGACGAAAACGGATTCCACGACGGAAAAGACATTTTTGAGCCCGATTCAGACCATGGAATGTCGCTGTTGGTGCGATCTCAGGTGAAATTCCATTTCTACGACCTCATCCAGTCCGTGCACGGCAAGATGCTCTTCAGTTTTTTCGGCTATAGGGTGCTGATAGAAGGCATGAAGATCGCCATGCTTTTGGATTGCTCAAAAGACATCATTTACTTGCTAAACAAGGTGGCCGAATGCGGCGGGCTATACGCACCATGGTACCTTACGCTCCAGCTAATATTGACTGTTGGTGTGAATAGCTTGGTGTTTATTAATGGCGGTGTGCACGTGACCGAGTCCCGGCGCTTGCTCAAAGCCACACTGGCGATTTTACAAACATTGAGAAACTCACCAGTGCATGATTCTCGCGGAAAAGTTATTTTCCAACAAAGATTCAAAATGGCAGAGGAGTGTAATTGGCTTTTCAAGATGATGAGTCATATCATGGCGCTCCATTATGAAGAGTCGCTCAAGGAGATACATAAACTGGGCACGGACCACGGGCCGTCAGATGTGAACATGAGCACGTTACAGTTTGAAGACGCCAAAGTCACGGCAGGAGGAGAAAATGGTAAAAGCGGCACATTCAGTGACACGCCAAAACAAAACGGCTGGGCCGCGGCGGAGTCACGTGACGCGATCCTGCCACATCCGGCAGAGTACTCTGTGGACCAGTATTTGGATAACCTCACGTGGTTTGACCGCTGGCTTGACTCGACTCACGACCTATGATCTGATTTGAAAAATGGCTGTGAAGTTTGAAACAATACGATGTGGGTGTGGGTTGGATGAGACTGCCGCGTGTAGTCTATGGTTGGTGAGAGGAGCCACGTGACCAAAAACAGACCACAGACTGATCAGCAAAAAAATCATTCAAAGGGCCAAGATTCAAAATCAAGTTTTACAATTCAAACAACGTCAATCTTAGAACCCAATTTCATTTTTTTCAACTTGGAATAACCTTTATCGTGTGCAGTATCACACACTTTTATTTTTCTTGTACTCACTGCGCCCGTTGCGAGCCCTTTTTGGGTGATTTTCGGAAAATCTTTTTCGTGATACACAGGACAGGGCATATACGCTTACGCGCCCGCCGCTTTGTCCGAGGAAGTAACTGATAACAAAACAAACACTAAAGGCCAGAGGATTGTACCCGAAACGTATCAAAATGCATGAAATTTATAGAGATTCTCAAAAAGAAAAACCTCATAATACTTCCATAGCAAATTCACATGCTCGTGATCATCGTGCCTTGCAAAAACCCGAAGATAGCCATTCTCACGTGAACGTGCTTGACGTGATGACGCACAATATCAAACGTCGCGCACGCGGCCATACGCAGACTAATCGCCGACAGCCACCTGCAATGGGGTAACACGAAATGGGATATGAAATTTTTGGGAAAGAATGCAAAACACGTGAAACAGTCCATGGAATTGGACTACATGAAAACACAAACACCACACGTCCACACAATATTGCATCCCTATTCATGCGTGAGAACAATGAGACATTTTCTGTTTTATTTTTAAGTTCGGGCCACGGCGGGGGGCGTGCATGAGAGCAACTTATCGTTTTGAGGTGTCTGGTTTGCCGAGATAATGCGACGCAAAGATTAGAGTCTTCCAATTGGGAGGGGGTTTCAAAAACAAATCTCCACCATTCAGCGTTTCAAATATACATCGAATTTTCCCATGTGGCAATTGTATATGACGCCAATCCGCACGAATCGACCCCTTTGAAGACCCTATTCTTGTTATCATACTCGGTGATACCACCACGAAGTAGGCGCGTATATAAAGTATCGCCCGTCAGCTTGAGCCTGCACATGGCATCGCAAACCCGCCGGAAAATCTTTTACATGCATGCACTCGTGAATACACCCCAGGATCCTGCACGCCGCGCGCGTGCGCTCGCTATTCCAACTTATCCCAGAAATTACCCATCACGCCAGAGACTCGCCACGGTTTCCAGCACCACACTTTGGAATTTCTTGCGTACGCTCCCTCAAGAATCAGCTCGGCTACAGCGTCTTTAAGACCTAATTTTGTTTCTTGCCAAAAGACCGGTTTCTCGTCCAAGCTCTTCCCCGGATTTCCCCGGTCGTTTCTTTTTTTTGCCCGCTCCAGTTTTTCCCCACGGGACTGCTCCCCGGGCCCGCTCGGTTTTCTCACCGGCTGGATTCGCGGACCATCTCAGGCCAGGCCTTTTTTTTTCTTGAACTTACGTAACACGGGGAAAAAAGCAACTTCTTGTTGACGAGATCCTCGCCTGGTTTCATTCCACACTTTCATTCCCACACAGCCTGATTTCAGCTTAAGCACTATATCTTGCCGCCCGTTTCCCACAGCAAAACCGGCACATTTCTCGGAAAAACCGCACAGCACCCACGCTTATTCGCACCGCCAAACGAGACAGCCAAATAGGTGGCGTAAACGTTTGTTCAAGAGCGATAAAATCAGAGTTTGAGGTTGTTTATACAAATCGAGGTGCACCTCAAACCGCAAATCGAAGAATCTGGTGATTTGGAGGCCGATTTACCTGGAAACTCCGGCATAGCAATTTCATCGCCGAAACAGTGCCTAAAGCCTCCGTACGGACACGTAACGGCCGAATAACGCTATTCGAAACACTGGAAACGGCCTGAAAACCACAAATACATATAGCCATGTCGTCACTGCACACAGAGAAGCCGAAAGACGACCGTCCGTACAAGTGCACGATCTGTGACAAGGCGTTCCACCGGCTAGAGCACCAAACACGGCACATCCGCACTCACACGGGCGAAAAACCACACCGGTGCACGTTTCCCGGGTGCACAAAACGGTTTTCGCGGCTGGACGAGTTGACGCGGCACCTACGCATCCACAACAACCCGACGCTGCGCAAACGCGCGGGCCGTCACGATGAACTCAAGTACGAGCCGCAGTTTCAGGTTTTGACCGACGCAAACGGCAACTCCGTGCCCGTGGCAGCTATCCCGGTGGCGTTTGACGGCCAGGGCGCCCCGCACTACTACGCGGGTCAGGGCTACCCGGTATATGTGATGCAACACGGTGCACCAGGACAAACGCTCGCGATCCCGGTTCAGCCCGGGCCCCCGGCGAACCCCGGACACGCTTTCGCTGCAGGCCTGAATGGGTCTAATATGGCCACAATCCCATCCGTACAGAGCGTGCCGAACTTCCAGCATCCGCAGGGTCCGTTTGTGCAAACCGTTCAGGCGGTGCAGAACGTGCCAAGCGTCCAAGATGTGCAAGGGCTCCATAGCGTGCAAAGCGTGCCAAATTTTCGCAATTTCCAGGCGTCCCAGCCACAAATAGTGCCGCACCAGCGACAGCAAATGCCCGCGGTGTTTTCGCTCCCGTCGCTGCCCACGGCGATGCAGCATGGGAACACTATGGGTGGATTTCCAGTTCTGGGACTGCATATAGCGTCCCAGCCTGTGTTCACCAACGGACAGCAAACCCAAGGACCAAGCCAGTCAGGAAATGGCCAGGGAATCAACAATGGGCCCTTTGTCCATACTCAGGGGTATGTGAACGTTCAACCGCCACATGAAAGTGTACAAAACGCAGCGCGTGAAAAACCTCCATATCAGGCTCATCATGAGAAAGCGCAGTTCCAGTTTCATGTGGCCAGAGATGGCCAAAATGGCGTCGGTTCGAACGGGGACAAAGAACTCCATCGTTCGCCGAGCCAGACCTCGCTCGGCCTGGGCCACAGCCAAGTATTTCTGCACACAAACGGGCCCTCCACAGACCATCTGTCGACTCAGCTGCTAACCAATTCGCCAGAGGTGCAGAATGTACGGAATGTGCCGCCACTGTTCACAAACCTCCATGAGTACTTCCAGAAACGCGTGCCTTCCTCTGGGCTGGTGCAAAAA
>JAKTVE010002461.1:28842-40509 GCA_030557065.1 Metschnikowia rubicola | reverse complement strand
CTTATTACGCTTCTACATCAAAATCTTCGACATTTTTATACTTAAATTGCCAGCTACATTTAAGTCTGGTTAGTTGAGTTCATTCCGGGTGGAGGTCTCAGGGCGGGTTCATTCTATTTGTGATTTGTTTGTATATCTTGATCAAATTTTGTTCTTAATCTCAGGCCATCTCTAACCCAACACCCAATATGCCCGTTGTTTACACAAGCTTGCTGATGGCTTTTCCTCTGAACGAACACAGCACCCTTTTGGTCGAGATCACGCCAATTATTTATGAACCCCAAACAATTTAGACAGTGGCCGCTTTTAACTTACAGCCTAAACAATGCGTTTGTAGATACTGAACCAGCCTCCAGCCCGAGAAAAGCAGGCTTTTTCATCACCTTCAGCGATAGCACAGACCGCAGATCTACTCAAAGCCAACCAATCACAACCGCATTGTACAATACGCCATAAGGCTCTTAGTGTTGCTGCTTTTTCCATGTGACTAGATGATGTCCTCCATCTGCCGCCGAATTCTCAACCACGTTCTTGTACTTAACTCTTAATTCTTCAAGATTCCTTTCACTGAATTGCTTCTGTATCTCGAGGTGTCCAACTGTTGAATTTTCACGACCTGGCTCCTGATTGTCTAGCTTATAGTTCAACACACCTAGGTCAGAGGATATCCTTTAATTCTTCTGTCTATTTCAATAACGCTATAACACCACCTCCCACGAGCCATTGCATACAAACAGTAAGCAATTCTGGAAGTGAAAATCTCTGTCATTTTCGAATGGCAATATCAAAAAGTTCACAGGGTACTATATACTCAGCGTTGTTCCACGACCGCAACCACCAGAGGTCACTTACGGTTCAATTTCGTCAAAAAAACACGGTTTTCACCCGAAAATCAGGAGTTTACCAGTATCAGTCGTTGTAGTAGTCATACTTGCCAGTCTGCCATTCTTTAAGCTTGAGTCGGCATAGGTAGCTCACGCTGGGGCCGCCCATGACAGTGACACCAAAATCAATCCAAAGAGCAATTGTCACCCATGCATATTTCCTGTCAAACCACTTCAAAAATGACCTGGTCATTATCTTGTCTAGTTTATGCATCATTATTCGGATGAATAGAAGCGTATTTTCCAATTTACTTCTCAATGCATACCGTGCTAAAACGTGCACCTTTTATACTTGGAAGGAGAGTCAACTGTCGTAAGTGGTGTGACTCGATATGCACGCGCACGCAGTTTGCCACTCACCGGCATGCATACTCAGAATGCACATCGGGGCGCGGACTTACTCTTTTGGGTTTCAAGTCCGCCTCGAAGAGAAATCCAGGCAGAACTTTTGCGAATAGACTCAAAACTTGAGCAACGTGTGCTTCTCGAAGCATGCCTCTTTTGTAAGTCGGTTCTTCTCGGCATCCCCACAACTTTGTATGTTGCGTCCAGCTGACATCAAAATGTCTCAAAAACGGCGAGGTGCGCATTGAGCAATCACGACGCACAAGGTGCGACAGTTCCATCAATAACACGTCGCGCGGTGGTTCATGGATTTGCAGCCATACCGAACTTTGCGAACATTTCCTGGCCGTGTCCCACACAAAGCTTTTGTCGAGGATCGAACTAAAGGCAAACGAGATTGTGGATATATGAACGTATGCACTAAGTTCATGGTGTCCTATCTGACCGTCCAGAAGTCAGATGCACTTGAGCGTGTTTCTGGCCGTCACGCAGAAAGGCGTGACAGTAACCAGTCAAAAAGACCCGGAGCAAAACTCCGCCAATGTAGCCATTCCGCACCTGCAACGTCTGCTCGTATCAGCGCTCAAGGATACTCATGATAAAATTTATCAGTCAGAATATTGTTGTGAAACAGGTTTAGTTGTCTTTGGCGAAAACTCCACAGAGCCCTGACTTTGATGACACGCCAGGGCAAGTTTCGGATAGTTTCACAAATAAAGTGAAAAATCTCCGATTTGGGTCTGAGAAACTCGTTTGACTATCAAGCAAAAGATGGCTAGAGTTTTACATATATTCATGTTTACTGTTGTGGGGAGCTAGGTGAGCAATCCAGGATCTGATACTTTGGCTAGATGTATCCAACAAAGAAGAAAAAATAAAAAGGTAATCAAAAGTCTTAGAAAATTCGAGGAAATGGAAGTCGTGACAAAACTGCTTTAAGTGATCAGTAGCCGAAGCAGCGAATCAGCTCGTTATCTTCAATTCCTCACCCCTCATGCCTCTTTCAACCTCTTGATGTGGGCTCGTTCGCACCGCTGAAGTAAGCTTAAATAGACCAAATTGGATCAAAAAAAAGCAAAATGTTGCTCAGAAAATCACAAAGTCACATTTTCTTGGGATTTGCTTTTCCTCAGGGCATGCAGTCTTTATCTCTGAAGCAATAGTGGAGAGCTCTGCCGCCGCAAGTATATATCCATTCAATCACAGAAGCTGTGTTTCATGGCTCACCATCAGAGCCAAGCCAAGACGCATACCTTAAAGTCCAGGAAGAGGGACGCTTTTTTCCTACACATGCCCCAAAACTTGCAAAGAGTTTCGGCAACGAAATATGGCTATACATGATATTGTAGTTTCTGGCGCGCTTGCTCCAATGGTTTCGGTGATTTCATTGGTTAATCATGCTTTCGAGGGTTGCGAAGCCCAGTTCATTGTATGCCATTATTCACAGAAAGAGACACATTTCTCCAATTCGAAGAATGCAGATGAAATATAAAAAAAAAAAAATCTCAGGTCAGAAAACAACCCAGTCATTTGACATGTTTCCAAAGAAGAAATGCTCAACAGTGTTCCTGGCTTCCAGCTCCCCACCTCGCGCGGTATCTTGCTAAGGAACATCTTGCTAAGGAACAGACTGCTCGACTTTTCGGGCCAACGGAAAGCCACTAAAAAGGTGTGGAGTATGCGAAGAATCTAGCCATGGTAAACATTCATACCCCGAGAAGCACGAGCAGTTCAAAAACACTGATATACTCGCTCACATCATTCATATATTGCATTAAAAGTAAATGGGACGATTTGGCACGTTTTGAGCGTTTTTCTATGTTAACTACTCTTAGTCCCGCCAAAACTTCTCAATAATTCTCCAAATATTTTCCAGAAAAACTCCAAGTTTGGATCTTGTCTGTGGCTCTACTTCAAGAAAATCGAAAGCAATCAGATTCACTAATGAGTCTTAGAGCAAAACACATGGTGATAAGTTTCGCGACGATCGCATATCTATTCGCATTACCACGGTCCACGAAGCTTGTTCCTTCAGACATCACATTGTGGGCCATTCTTTTCTCAAAAACCGAAAGAATTTTCAGAAGTTTATGGGATTTTCATCGAAGCACATACAGAACGGGTTTTTTGCCCATGTGAAAATCCGATTTTATTATTTCTTCATTAATTTATATCCAAATAATGATACGTTGGATGGAGCCTCTGTGCACCACACTCATTCATCCTGATGGGTGCAAAAAGCGTGGAACATATGCAATAATATTGAATGAAATGAGAGAATTTTTGATCAGAGAAAAAATAACATAGACTATTGAATAGAAGAAATTTGTAATTTGCATATGCCGCGAGATCAGCTTGTCATGACCTTATCTTCCAAGTTTATCTGAACATGGATTCCAGGTGACCATTGCAAAAGGCGCATTTTTGGCGTGAGAGCCAGTTTCTCAATCAGCTTGTCAAAAGAAAACAAAAAGGGAAAAGAGAAAAAAGTTAAACTATGGTTTTGCCCAAAATCAGTACAGACAAGCTTTACTGAAATTTACCAGCATTTATCATACGAAATTCCATCATATCAAGGGATGTCTCTGTAAGAGGGGTCTCCCTCGGCCCAAAGCTTGCGAGAACAATACCATACCACGAGAAACTTTCAGAAAAGAGAAAAATAAAGAAAGAAAAAAAATAACCTGATCAGTTTTCAAATTGACATTTCTAGAATGATACTCTGAAAAGTTTCCCTTCTTTTTTCGAACAAATACCAAACTTTCGAATCAACCTGCTTCTACAGTCTAAGTCCGGGCCTCGCCGTGGTGGCGCGCTGCTGGTGCGGCAAACGTCAGATGACATCATAACCACCATCAAAAACGTATTCTTCATTCATGCTCACTGGAAAAACCAGCACACGAGCCTTTTCATATAGAAAAAACTGGATTTCCACGTGTAAAACCCATACTGGAACGCCACAGAACACATATACCAAAAAAAATACACTGAAAATGTCTCAGTATACCGTTTTGGCCGAGAATGCCGCGATCGAAAAGCCAGTGTTGGACGATAGGAAGTACCGGATGTTGAAGCTCACGCAAAACGACCTCCATGTCCTTATAATCAGCGACACGGCCACCGATAAGTCCGGCGCGGCGCTCGATGTGAACGTGGGCTCGTTTGCAGACAAGAAATATGGGGTTCCGGGCTTGGCTCACTTTTGCGAGCACTTGCTCTTTATGGGCACGCAGAAGTACCCCGAAGAAAACGAATACGCCAGTTTTTTGGCGCAAAATCTGGGCCATTCCAACGCGTACACCGCGGCAGAGCATACTAACTACTACTTTCAGGTCGGCGCGAGCCATTTAAAAGGGGCACTCGACCGGTTTGCTCAGTTTTTCATCAGCCCGTTGTTCAGCACCAGTTGCAAGGACCGTGAGATCCGCGCGGTGGACTCGGAGAACAAGAAAAACCTCCAGAACGATCTCTGGCGCATGTACCAGCTCGAGAAGCTGACCAGTAACCCGAAGCACCCTTTCAACGGGTTCTCCACAGGGAATTTGGCGACTTTGCATGATGAACCCACCAGCCGAGGCGTCAACGTGCGCGACGTGTTGCTCCAATTCTACAAAGAACAGTACCTGGCGAACCTCATGAGCTTGGTGATCTTGGGCGCCGAGCCGCTCGACGAATTGACCGCGTGCGCCGTGGATATGTTCTCCATGGTCCCAAACGCGGCTCTTCCACGCCCAAATTACGACGGCGAGGTGGTGTACGCGCCCGAGCAGTTGGGGAAGCTCCTCAAGGCGAAGCTGATCATGGACACCAACAAGTTGGAGCTTTCGTTCATGATTCGCGACGATATGGAGCAGCATTGGCAGACCAAGCCGGGCCAGTACTATTCGCACCTTTTGGGCCACGAAAGTAAAGGCTCGTTGTGTTTTCATCTCAAGGAAAAGAACTGGATCACCTCGCTTTCGGCAGGCAACATGAAGGTGTGCCAGGGCAACTCGTTGTTCATGGTGGAGGCCGAGTTAACGCCCGAAGGGTTGCATAATTGGCAGGATATAGTCGTCCACGTGTTTGAGTACCTCAAGTTGGTGCACTCGCACGAACCACAGGAATGGATCTGGAAGGAGGTCAGCGACATGTCCCGCATTGATTTCCGCTTCAAACAGAAACTGGCCACCTCGCAGACGGTGCTGAGAATGAGCAACAATTTGTATAAGTTTGCCGAAGGAGCGTCGATCCCACCGGAAAGTCTCTTGAACCACACTGTTTTGACCGACTTTGATGCCAACAAGATCAAACGCTACGGCTCGTTTTTGGTGCCCACAAATTTCCGCGCGAGCCTCACCTCCCAGCTGTTTGAGGACTTGCCCTTGACGGAGAAATGGTACGGATCAGAGTATGCGTTGGAAGAGATCCCGGAAAAGCTTGCTGAAACGATCAGAAATGTCTCGCCCAACGACCATTTCCACATGGCCGCTCCCAATAAGTTCATACCCGAGGATTTCACTGTTTTCGGGAAAAAAACCGACCGTCCTTTGGGCCACCCGTACCTCCTTTCAGACACACACAAACACGAGACGTGGTACAAGCAGGACGACACGTTCGAGGTGCCGAAAGGTTACATCAGCCTCAACATCCATACACCAACGTTGGGCGAGACCGTGGAGGCTGCTGTTCTCGGTCATTTATGGACCGATATGCTCGATGACGACTTGAATGACTTGAAGTACTATGCAGAACTTGTGGGCTTACACTGTTCGATCTACCAGGGCCGGCGCTCAGTCACGGTGAAGGTGGGTGGCTACAACGATAAGTTGCCTGCGTTCTTGCAGAACATCTTGGAGTGTCTCATTGCGTTTCACCCAAAAAAAGACCGGTTTGAGTCTATCAAGTACAAACTTGCGCAGGATTTCAAGAACTTTGGCTACTCCACGCCGTACTCGCAGATCGGCGCCCGGTTTATGCAGCTCTTCAACGATAAGACTTATACTGTGGAGGACAAATTAGAGTATATCAAGAAGACGCAGTTCGAAGACCTTACAGCGTTTTCGCAAAGTCAACTTTGGTCAAAAGGCGTGTTCGTGCAAACACTCATCCACGGCAACTTTGAGTACTCCACTGCACGCGACGTGCACGACTCAATCGAGCTGATTTTCAGTGACAAAAACAGTGTTGCCCCATCAAAAGAAGAAGCCAGGGAAATAGTGAAGTTTGAAAGCCACACGTTGGCCGCGGCCGAAAACTCACGCTACGAAATCGAGTTGGGCGACGCAAACAATATCAACTCGTGTATCGAGTACTACGTGCAGATCGGAAAGTTGGGCGCTGAAAACACCAAGCTCAGAGTTCTCACCGATCTATTGGGCGTCATGATCCACGAGCCATGTTTCAACCAGCTAAGGACAAAGGAGCAGCTCGGGTACGTCGTGTTCTCTGGATACAGACAAAACAGGTCTGAGTTTGGGTTCAGGATCTTGATCCAGTCTGAGAGGTCATGTGATTATCTTGAATACAGGATCGTTGAGTTCTTCAAAAAGTTCAAAGCGGCCCATCTTGGTGAACACCTTACCGAGGACGCGTTCGAGAAGTTCAAGTCGGCGCTCAAGGTCAAGAAATTGACGAAATTGAAGAATTTGAATGAAGAGTGCAGCCGCTTTTGGAACGCTATCAACGACGGATTCTACGATTTCGAGCAGAAAGCCAATGATGTTGATGTGTTGGAGAATATCACTCGGAGCGAATTCCTCAGTTTTTTCGACGAGTACTTGGACTTCACCAAGAAAGGCAAACCACCAATTTTGTCAGTTTACTTGAAGTCGCAAAAGGTACCGGACTTCAATGGTGAAAAGGCGCTTTCTGCAGCTATCTTCAATTTCATATACGAGCATGATTTGGAGGTCAACTCTGATGCCGTTGACAAGATTCTCGGCCAGAACGAGGGAAATACAGAGCAAGTAATTGACGAGATTATTGCGGCAGCGAAAGAATCTGGAGAGTCGTCGCATGACTGGTCAGACATTCGGCAGAAGTTCACAGCGCACGTGACCGAGCGGGCAAATGCACCCGTCCCGGCAGAGTACCCCGAAGGTACGCTTATTCTGAGCGAAGCTGAATTCAAAAAGACACATGCCAAGGCGGGATATCCCACACCTGTCAAAGACTTGGCCCTGTTTTATTATCCACACGAAGACGCGCATTTGTAAGAGGACCAAGGCACGTGCATAAGGTGTAAGGCATGTGTTATTTTTGAGATCATAATATAGAATCTGGAACAAGGGATGTTTTTTTTAAGCATAAATGAGGAGGCGATATCGAAATTGAAGTTTACTGGGAGAAATTTGCATTGGAGTATCTTGCTGGATAGAGGGCAATTGCATTGATCACGTGACACGATAGAATCATTATAGATAGATTGAAAACAATGCAAACCTTGGCTTTTTTTCCCTTAATCAACTACGAGTGAAAGAAAGCACGAACTTAAAGTATTCTTTAGACTCTAGACTCTAATATTTTACCTCTTTTCGCCATCTATTAGCGTATGTCATGTATACTGTACTGGCTAAGGCATGAACTGCTTGCGAAAATACTTTTTTGATCAGTCACTTTTTCTTGATTGACTCAATTCAGGACTAAGTCTACAAGAAAAATCTTTCGAATTGATGGCCAAGACCTTTACACTTTCATCTCTAAATCTGAATCTGCTATCATCACGTGACCCAGCCGCCTCACGATGTGCAGGCTGGTGCGGGCTCCACATGCAACTTGGCCCACTCCTACCCAATATTCTCCCATTACTGACCCTGCTCAAAATGAAAACACTCAGTCTCAATAAAGTCAACGATGTGTATTTCGACAAACTCTTTGTGTCGCAAAACAACACGGCGCTTTCCGCAGCCATTAAGGCCAAGGTGCTCCTCGTGGACCGGTTCACCATGCCGATCATTTCCATGAGCTTCTCTCAGCTGCAGTTGCTCCAGAAAGACGTGATTTTGATCGAAATGCTCGACAATGTGCACGACCTCTCCGTCATGAAACACTTGAACTGCGTGATTTACGTGAAGCCGCATCGCACGTCGATAGCACAGGTGTGTGCCGAGTTGGCACTGCCTCATTATAGCCACTACCAGCTTTTCTTCAATAATACGGTCTCAAAGGGCGACTTGGAGAAGATTGCCCTGGCAGACGAGTACGAGGTGGTCAATCAGGTGGCCGAATTGTTCCAGGACTTCTCGATCGTGAATGATAACTTGTTCACTATCGAGTCCTGCATATACGCAGGGTCCCAGAATCCCACGGTGGAGGAGTCCCTAAGCTTGCTGAGCTTGCTCCTATCGCTCAGCAAGTGTCCCGTGATCAAGTACGACACGAAATCGCTCGAGCTGAAACGCTTGGCGCTGGAAGTGCTCTATTACATCAACTCAAACTCGAATAATAACCTATTTGATGATTTGAACAAAAATAACGACACGCCGCCGACACTCCTTATCCTCGACCGCAAGCACGACCCGGTCACGCCGCTCGTCACGCCCTGGACGTACCAGCTGATGATCCACGAGCTAATAGGCGTTTCAAGGAATGTAGTAAATTTGGGCCAGGAACAGCTCACGCTTTCGGAAACCCAGGATGCGTTTTTCCGCGAGTCGATGTACCTCAACTACGGCGATTTGACGGAAAAGTTCCAGAAACACGTGGACGACTACAAGAAGCAGACCAAGCAGCTGTCGATCGAGAACTTGAAGACGCAGGATTTGACGGAACTCAAAAAGATCCTCACGCGGTTCCCCGAGTTCAAGAAACTATCCAATAATATCCTCAAACACCTCAATATCATCAGCGAGATCGATAAACAGATTTCGGCGCAAAATCTCTGGGCGATAGGCGAGCTCCAGCAGACAATTGTATGTGAATTAGAAGGCCACCAGCAGATCCGTACCCGGTTGATGGATATGATTGCGGATGCCTCGATTTCCACGATAAACAAGGTGAAGTTGCTCGTGCTTTACGTGGCGAAATTCCCGAAAAACCCGGACATGGAGGTCATCCTTGCGAAACTCAACGATCCAATCACAACGAACCCGCCGCCGACGGCGTCACAGATCCTGTTGATCAGGAACTTCAGCAGGCATTTCCGCGTGCGGCTCGACGCCGCTGGCCCGGAACCAGATACAAATCTCGGGCAGTTATTCAGCAAGAACCGGATCAAGATCCAGCAGCTTTTCAACACAAATGCCGCCGCCTCCACAACAAACAGAATGCCGAAAAACGACAACATCTATATGCAGTACGTGCCCCGGCTCAGCGAGATTTTAGCACTGGTCACGTCACGTGACTCGCCGGCTCAGAGCAGGGAATCCTCGCCGCAAACACAAGACCTTGCGTTGCTTGTGCCGGATGTAGTGGCCAGCCAGTATGGCGATGCAGGCGCGGCAGGCACGCATGAGGTAATTGTGTATTTCAAGGGTGGTGTCACATATGAAGAGGCCCGGTTGGTGCACGACTTGCAGTCACTCACGCCAGATATCAACTATATAGTCGGCGGAGACTGCGTTTTGAACAGCGAGCAGTGGGTGGAGAAAATGTGCGATGAAGTCAACGGGGCGAGGGAGGCTGACCAGCCAGATCGAAGGGCGCAGCTCAGAGACCTATTATAGGCGCCATGGACGGCATACAGTAATCAGTCCATTAAGTGGATTAGAGGTGTACATTCTGCTCTGGTGGGCAATGATTAATGTGCTGGACTGCAAAATGCACTACGTTGACTAAGATTCAGGCTGGTTTCTTGTGTTGGATTGCGAGGCTCGTTCAATTATCCTGGTGTTGTATACACGTCGAGACCTGTTTATGTAGATGTTGCTTCAAGACACAATCAGGCATTGAGAATCAGAAAAACCTAGGAAATAATGACTCTCACATCAAATATTCACTTTTCAGGAGAATAATCTGCGTAAAATTTCTGGTGTTGCTCAAAGGATGAGGTTCTCATTAGCCTGCCCTAGTGCATCTTGATGCTTGCAGATGGAACAGCAATAGAATGAGCATTTTCCACAGAATCCAAGAAAATTCAACGGATAAGCCTTTAGAACATCAGTATCTAAAAGAATTTGTGTATCTAATGATCTTAGTTGACCCACCTAAGATGCAGATTGTGGTAGGTGATTTTCGGAAAAGCTTAAACAAGAATGGGCTTTGAGAAGACGCCCTATGACACCCAGCTCTATTTTTCTGTGAATTTTGTGCGGTCTGCCGAAAAGGCAAGCCCTGATCGGAATGCATAGCAACTTATTCTCTGTCCCCAGTTGCCTTACAGGCAAGCTATCGAAGAACAATACCGGATTCTCCATAGGCTGCAGATCTTGCACTACCTCCGCTTTTTTGCACGTAAAAATAGACACCCTCAGCCAAATATGGGCCCAATTTATCACTTGCTGGCTATGGGTAAACGAAATCTCCTTTGACAAGCACAATACCACCATTGAATTGAATGAGTGCTGGTCTCAGTCGCTTTGAATTGATACATAGCTCTTTTTGAGACGGGAACATTTCAGCGTTCGGACTTTAAGCAGTCAAACGCAAGAAGGGATGCAATATTGTTTGAGGAGAAATCTCGATCATGATGATAAGCCCCCTTTCGCGCTTTCAACAGGTTCAGAATGCGACTTGTAGGCGTGGAATATCTTGCGCTAAGTGTAGAGTATCTTTTCCAGACCCGAATGTCCTAACATCATTGTAAAAAGTTGATCTCTGTCAGGTTCTCAGCGTCTGACTAACTAATGTTTATTGTGTAGATCATCTAGTAAAACCAGTCTGGCTCTCTAATCCACTATGTGGGAGAGCCAACATTTATATAGTCAAGGCAGACAATGGAGTCTGCCTTTCCATTGTTCGTGTGTGGCCAGCCAAGCTGGCCTTAACAATAGAAGGTGCATTGCTTGGCAAGTACACAGTACTTGCCTAAATGGAACACCTTACAATCTCACTGATAAAGGGAACAGATGCTCAACAAAGCATTTCAGTGGGTTCCAGCTAAATTCTCTGTGCTCATCTTGTGGGCTTTCTATCTTCGAGAACCGGTCAAACAAGTATATTTCACAGTACAATACTTGATGGGTGACTTGGATGAACTCAGCAAGCCCAAATTCACGAAAACTACCTGCAAAATCATCAACACAGGCCTTATTTGTCATTAATCATCAAAAATTCAAGAATAAAGTTTGCGCCCTGCTGCATGCTTTTACTGCAACAACAAGAAAAGGTGTAGAAAGTAGGGCTGTGTGGATGAATCAGCAGAGAGAAACTGCCTGACTTTTTTTTTTTCACAGAACACGCCATTCACAATTCGAACAGAATAACGTGCAAGTATCAATTTGTCGAAATGCAGCCTCTCTGGAAGCTCCCAAATTGTAACCAACACTTGCCAGCTATATGCAGGCACACAAAAACCTTG
>JAKTVE010002461.1:11703-28822 GCA_030557065.1 Metschnikowia rubicola | reverse complement strand
ATCCTCGCCGCAAACACAAGACCTTGCGTTGCTTGTGCCGGATGTAGTGGCCAGCCAGTATGGCGATGCAGGCGCGGCAGGCACGCATGAGGTAATTGTTTATTTCAAGGGTGGTGTCACATATGAAGAGGCCCGGTTGGTGCACGACTTGCAGTCACTCACGCCAGATATCAACTATATAGTCGGCGGAGACTGCGTTTTGAACAGCGAGCAGTGGGTGGAGAAAATGTGCGATGAAGTAAACGGGGCGAGGGAGGCTGACCAGCCAGACCGAAGGGCGCAGCTCAGAGACCTATTATAGGCGTCATGGACGACATAAGCAGTCAATAAGGTGGATTATGGGTGTATATTCTGCTCTGGTGGGCAATGATTAATGTGCTGGACTGCAAAATGCACTACGTTGACTAAGATTCAGGCTGGTTTCTTGTGTTGGATCGCGAGGTTTGTTCAATTGTCCTGGTGTTATATACACGTCGAGACCTGTTTATGTAGATGTTGCTTCAAGACACAATCAGGCATTGAGAATCAGAAAAACCTAGGAAATAATGACTCTCACATCAAATATTCACTTTTCAGGAGAATAATTTGCGTAAAATTTCTGGTGTTGCTCAAAGGATGAGGTTCTCATTAGCCTGCCCTAGTGCATCTTGATGCTTGCAGATGGAACAGCAATAGAATGAGCATTTTCCACAGAATCCAAGAAAATTCAACGGATAAGCCTTTAGAACATCAGTATCTAAAAGAATTTGTGTATCTAATGATCTTAGTTGACCCACCTAAGATGCAGATTGTAGTAGGTGTTCGCCGGAAAAGCGTCAACAAAAAAGGCTTTTAGACGACGCCAAATGGAACCCAGCTCTATTTTTCTGTGAATTTTGTGCGGTCTGCCGAAAAGGCAAGCCCTGATCGGAATGCATAGCAACTTATTCTCTGTCCCCAGTTGCCTTACAGGCAAGCTATCGAAGAACAATACCGGATTCTCCATAGGCTGCAGATCTTGCACTACCTCCGTTTTTTTTGCACGTAAAAATAGACACCCTCAGCCAACTATGGACCTTTTTCATCAGCTGCTGTTAAAGAATAAACGCAATCTCCTTTGACATGCAATTGTCACCATTGAATTGGATCAATGCTGCTCTCAGTCGCTTTGAATTGATAGATAGCTCTTTTAGAGACAGAAAAATTTCAGCGCTAGGGCTCCAAGCAGTCGAACGCAAGAAGGGATGCAATATTGTTTGAGGAGAAATCTCGATCATGATGATAAGCCCCCTTTCGCGCTTTCAACAGGTTCAGAATGCGACTTGTAGGCGTGCAATATCTTGCGCTAAGTGTAGAGAATCTTTTCCAGACCCAAATGTCCTAACATCATTGTAAAAAGTTGATCTCACTGATAAAGGGAACAGATGCTCAACAAAGCACTCTAGGGGTTCCAGCTAAATTCTCTGTGCTCATCTTGTGGGCTTTCTATCTTCGAGAACCGGTCGAACAAGTAAATTTCACAGTGCAATACTTGATGGGTGACTTGAATGAACTCAGCAAGCCCAAATTCACGAGAAACTACCTGCAAAATCATCAACACAGGCCTTATTTGTCATTAATCATCAAAAATTCAAGAATAAAGTTTGCGCCCTGCTGCATGCTTTTACTGCAACAACAAGAAAAGGTGTAGAAAGTAGGGCTGTGTGGATGAATCAGCAGAGAGAAACTGCCTGACTTTTTTTTTTTCACAGAACACGCCATTCACAATTCGAACAGAATAACGTGCAAGTATCAATTTGTCGAAATGCAGCCTCTCTGGAAGCTCCCAAATTGTAACCAACACTTGCCAGCTATATGCAGGCACACAAAAACCTTGCCGTGACGAACCACACGATTTGAGTAGCAGCATACCGGGTAGTAAGTCAAAGCTGCTCTCAGCTTCTTGGTCATGGCTAAAACTCGATTTAGGCAAATAAAAGACGCAGTAACGGATGAGGTTTTGTCACATGAGTGACTATGGAAAGACCAAAACCGACTAAGTTGAATCTCAACATGTATGCGTTTCGCTGATCAAGAACACGAACACGAACACGCGTGGATGTGGGTGATGAAAATTCTTCTGCTGCCAACTTAAGCCTTTTTTGAAACAATTTCGTCCACGTAGCCCTCACGGAGCGTACTTCCCAAACCGCTGTTCCCACGCGAGGATCTTTTCCGTGAGGTTTTCCATCAAACGGGAGTTTTCTTCCACCAGCAACAACAATGTCGCGGCCTCAACGTTTGCCTCACGGAACAGCAGCGTCTTGGCGGTCCTTTCCTCCTCCAATTCCATCTGAGAGCGCGCTAGCCATTCTAGAATCGCACCCGTGCGTTTCCGGAGCTCATATATCGACAGATTTTCGTTGACAAATCGCGGTTTCAGCGCCTGGCTGAGCAACTCTTCCTTCGAGACTGCGTTCTGGTCTTGTTCCGGCTTTGCTGGTGGCGGCGTGGCGCCCCGCAGACCCAGATTCCTCAGTTTCGTCTTTTTCGGCGGTTTTTTCGCTCGTTTGCCTACACGGGCGTCGATTTCCTCGGCGTTGGACTCTGCGGCATCATTATCCAGTTCATCCGAGTGTGTGCGCTTGCCGCTGCCCGAGACTTCGCCTTCTGCAAGCCGTTTCCGCTCGGTAGACTCCTTGCTTTCACGGAGGGCGCGCTGGAGCTGTTCATCAAATGAGTCCTCGTGGTGGCGGCGGTCCTTGCGCGTTTGGCGGTTCAGCAGGAGCCCTTGTGTTGATTCTGCGTCTTTGCTGCCCGAATTCGCGTCATTGCCGGCAAAATTTGGGCTTCGGCGCGACCGCTGCCGCGTGGGCTTCTCAGGGGCGTCTCCAGCGGCTGATTTGCCCTGCTCGGAGCCCGAGTTTTCCAGAAACTGGAGCAAAGCATCGCGTCCATCGTTCACGGGGCGGTAGAGCGTGCGGTTGGGCTCACCAGCAGTCTCATTGACAAAAATATGGAGCACGGGCTTGCATTCTTCGCACCAGTATTTGTCCGGCACATCTTTGTCGATGAAAAGCCCGACACAGTAGCCGTGTTGCCATACCAGGCACTTATCACACTGGATGAATAGCCCATTGTCGATTTTGATATTGTACTCGGCCAACAAAAGCTGTTGGAGCTCATTGTTCACAGTACTGATTTCATCATTTCCACAAATACATCGTGTGACTTCGGCCTGCTCGTCAATTTCGGGCGAATGGTCATTTTCAGGCGTCTTGCTGCTTTCTCGCACGGCCTGCTTGGCGCGGCCGGAACGTCGAGACATGAAATGGGTTGTGTGTGCTGGAAAAGGTGTGGTTTTCAGTGACTACAGGATTTGAGTATGTTTGACTTGACTGGAGCACTGTGGTCGTGCGCGACACAGATCAGCTGGGATAATCTGGGATCTGGGTCCTGGGTCCTTGATAGGTCCGGCAAAAGAGCTGAAATCAGTTTCTTTTGCTAATTCTGAAATGAAAAACTGTATCTTGGGGTTATTCAGGGATACTCGAAAAAGAAAAATTGAAGAAACTCGGACCAAAAGGGCCCATTCAGTGTTCCCTATAGGATTCATCATACCCCACGGTCACGTGACAGTATAAGAAGATTGGCACCGAGATGAAGTCTATTTATTTCGTGTGAAGCCAAATTGAAAAAAATCATATGAATCTTTATACTGATGCAAAAGTGAAAATAACCAAGTATCTTTAAATCATGCTTACTATGCCTTCTTATCGATTTCAATACTCCAAAAACTGTCTTTTCTCATGTATTATGTTATGTGCACCACCATCACTGAAACTAATTCAATGCCATGCTGTGCCGCTTATAACCTACGGCTACACCTATAACATGTAGATCTATGGGTTCACGTATCAGGACCAACCATCAGACGGTTTCTTTCAAATGCAAAAATACAATTTCGTACCTAAGCTCAAACCAATAATTTGTCAAAATAAATCCATTTCCATCTGCGTATCTCCATGTTGAGCGCTCCCCGAGTCGTCCTACCACAATTGTGGCCTAAATTAGGACATGTCATGGCACTTAGCATTTGCCCAAAAAACAATACCACAACAAAATCAAATCACACACAATGATTTGACTTTTAGTGATTGCAAGAACAAAAAAATATATGGCTGTTTTTACGCAAAACACAACAATTTTGCTAATAATCCCAGATTTTCTTGTTTTTCTAATTAAATCTCATACGCTGTAAAGCCAAGTTATCCACGCAAGGAATGGTTGCGAAGCTGAAACTGGCCAGGGTTTTATATATATTCATATATACTCCTGTAGAGAGCTAGGTAAACAATGTTGGCTCCCAGTCCTGAATTAGATGTCTCTCTTTTTTTTTTTTTTCCATTCACGTCTTTTATCTCCTCACCTTTTCCGTGAAATTCCAGTGAGCAAATAAACCCGAAGGCGGAGGCGGGGCCGCGGCCCAATGCGCGTGGCTGAACGGGGAACGCCAGTAGGAGAGAATTTGTAGGACACGATAAACCAGGCATAATCGACCGAAAATTGGATATTTTTTTGTTTAACTTAGCTCAGAAAATGATGAAAAGGTGGAATTTGAAAACATTTGGGAAAAAAACACCCAAAATTGACGGGTTTGCTCTGACTGCAATGACCGGACCGGAGATAATCCGCGTCTTGTCGCTTACTGAAGTCGCCACCCCGCGTGCATGGTCTGGTCCTGCATATACGCGTTGCGGCCATTAGCGATAACCTGCCTTGCTTTTTTTTTCTTCGTTTTGCAGTTGTCGAATTACGCCCAAGCACGAATTATTCTTTTGTGAAGTCCAGCCATGTCGGTGCCACAATCGATCAGGTCGTTTCTTAGCACGAAAATCGTGCACCGCACGTGGGCAGGCACGTTCCAGTGCAAGCCTCTGGCGATTTTCCAGCCCTCGACAGTGGAGGAAGTCCAGGAGTTGATCAAGCAGGCACGCGCCAGCAAAAAAACCGTCATGACCGTCGGGCTGGGCCACTCGCCGCTGGACTTGACCATGACCAACGAATGGTTGTGCAATTTGGACAAATTCGATAAGGTATTGAAGCAGCAGGAGTTTTCTGGGCCGGCCACGACCGGGCTGGGCTCTGAAGTCAAGTTTGTGGACTTGACCGTCGAGGCAGGCATCCGCGTGTACCAATTGAACGAGTATTTGAAGGCCAACAACTTGGCGATCCAGAATTTGGGCTCGATCAGCGACCAGTCGATCGCAGGCCTTATTTCCACGGGCACCCATGGCTCCTCTCAATACCACGGCCTAGTGTCGCAGCAGGTGGTTTCCATCACGATCGCCAATGGCGAGGGCGAGTTGATTGAGTGCTCGTCGGTCGAAAAACCCGATCTCTTCCGCGCGGCGTTGTTATCGTTGGGCAAAATCGGCATCATCACGCACGTGACATTGCGGACGGTTCCTCGGTACACGATCAAGTCCAAACAAGAGATCATCAAGTTTTCTACGCTCTTGAAGTCCTGGGACACGATCTGGCTCGACCTGGAGTTCATTCGGATCTGGTGGTTCCCTTACTCGGAGACGTGTGTGTTGTGGAGAGCGCTGAAGCTGGACGACGCATTGAGTGACCCCAGAAGCTCTTGGTACGGCTCGACTTTGGGCCGCTTTTTCTACGAATCGTTGCTCTGGGTTTCTGTCAATGTGATGCCACGCTTGACGCCCTGGATTGAGAAGTTTGTGTTCAAGCAGCAGTACGGCAACGTCGAGACCTTGGGCAGCGGCGATATCGCGGTGCAAAACTCGGTCGAGGGCTTGAACATGGACTGTTTATTCTCACAATTCGTCAATGAATGGTCGGCGCCGCTCAACAACGGTACTGAGGTTTTGACCAAGCTCAATGAAAAGATCCAGGAGGCAGCGAAAAACGGCGATTTCTTCGTGCACGCGCCGATTGAGGTCAGATGCTCGAACGTGACGAATTCAGATAAACCGTTTGTTGACGAGGAGGGCAACCCTTCGTTGTACCCTTCGCAGGAGTGGCTCGCCAAGAGAGACAGGTTGAGTGCTGGTCCAGTGCCGGGTAACAATTTCCGGCCATTACTCGATAACTCGCCATTTCAGCCACATGAGCCAGATCAGGCCAAGATCAGCACTAATCAGTTGACCATGTTTGTGAACGCTACCATGTACAGGCCGTTTGGGTTCAATGTGGAGACGCACCAGTGGTACCAGATCTTTGAGAATATCATGACCGAGGCCAAGGGCAAGCCCCACTGGGCGAAGAATTTTATTGGATTACACGGACCTCACGAATCCAAGGAGGACTTGAACAGCCAGGTGGCGTTTGGTGGGAAACCATTCTACACGATGATGGGCTTTGAGCCCGTGATGAAAGACTGGTTTGGCGACAATTTGGTCAAGTATAACAAGGCCAGGAAGGAGATGGACCCACAGGGCGTGTTCATGAGCGGCAAAGCCTGGGCCGTGAGAAACGGGATTTTGATTGAGTAGGCCCGGGCGACAACTAGATAGAATGATCAAAAAAAAGAAACGGCAGTGGAACTGGTTTATGTTAGAGTAGATTAGAGTCATCTTGAGTGAGATAGTTCGGCCGATTATATACGATAAACGATGACCAAACTTTATTTAGAGTGGGTTTAAAGTTTATTCTTTTCATTGGTTACAAACAGAACGGTGAGAACAGAACCTCGTAGATTCATTACAAAGTACTTGGCCATTGGACCGAGGCGGTAATACGTGAACAGAATATCGAAATATCGGATGCTGATATACCGAATTTTAAGTGAATTTGACGGAAAAATGGTGAGTCGAACAATTTCGTCAATTAAAAGAATGTAAAAAATGGGTGAATATCTTGGCTTCAACGTGGTTCTCGGAAACATACGATTTCTTTCCATTATTCATTGTGCATCCAATTCAAAGCTCCAGAGTTCCAGAAATCGCTTGATCTTCTGAAATTTCCAGCAAACATTGATCACAAAAATGAGTGTTTTTGAGTATCAAACTTTTACAATTGTGTCTTGAAGAAGCTTTTTATGTGAGTCAAGGTTTGGTCCATGATAGCAGAAACAGATGAATGCATGTGGCTTTCCCCAGCATTGGCAAATAAGGGAATTGACAGACCCATCAGTTGAGTAACTATCACAGTCAACAAGAATCGAGTCTCTGAATAAAAACGGTGATCTGTTTTCTCGAAGTTGATCTTATTATCTTTGAATTTCGTCACTTGCTTTATAGGCAGCATGGAATATTCTGATATCGACCCAAAATGACCGAGTAAAACAGGAAAACAAAAAAATCAATTTAGCTGATGCAGCTTGGATGCTATTTGACTCATACAGAAAGACAGATAGTTATTGAAGTAATCGATACTGATCTTTAACCACTAGACACTCGAAAATTATGTCCTTAATAAGATTCATGATAGTGAGGGGCGAAGCAGTTTGCTTCAATCGATCTGAACTTGCTGTTCCTGAGTATCAGACAAGCCTTGGCTATAACTAATTATTGTTTATCGAAAACCCATGCTTTTGCGCTCGAAAATCAACATTTCCAACATACTGATTTGATTAGTTCACGATATGCTCTCGCGTGACGCGTTTCAGTGAATAGTGTGTACCCCAAAAACACCGTCTCAAATAATGCATACCAGGTTTGTGCCTGAAGCATTATATGGTTATATAAAAAGCGATAGTTTTAAAAAAAAAAACAAATCGTAAAACCCTTCATTGAACCCAAGCGAAATGTTTTGTTGTGTCGACTAAAACGTGATGAAGTCCGCACCACCTACCTCAATCCAAAGAGCCCTTTGATCTACTTTATGTCGTGATACAACAACTCTGAAGCCAGGTTTTTTATTTGCAGAATCTCATTTGCAAAAAAAGACTGCAACACGGTAATTTCGCATATGGTCTCCCACTACACTACTCAGTACAGCTCTGCGAAGGTTAACTAACGTTGATCGGACGGGAAACAGTGCTTTCTTCGCGAAATGGTCGCAGCCG
The DNA here is from genome assembly GCA_030557065.1 of Metschnikowia rubicola. NCBI lineage: Eukaryota > Fungi > Ascomycota > Pichiomycetes > Serinales > Metschnikowiaceae > Metschnikowia > Metschnikowia rubicola. Next base: position 20,832 of record JAKTVE010002461.1, on the reverse strand, counting down.
ACATCTCACTTGCCTACTTTATAATATCACAAAAAATCAAACATTTCACAAAATAGTAGCTCTTCTTCCTTCACCCTCACAAGTAAGGTATTTTATGGGCTCGAATTTGTCGGGTACATACAGCTATCTTGTGAGTATGATAGGGGTTTCAAAAAAATATTTAATTTCATTGCTCATGATTTGGATACATTGTTTACTATAAACGAGTCTTGTCAGCTTTGTGTCGCCAAACGATGCCTGCGGTGAGATTGCGATCTAGCATAGGTTTTTTCTATGTGTTGTATAGTGTTTGCGCCTGTTTGGGTGTGCCTGTCATACTCTGATGAGAGCGTCCTATAATGTGATATATCTTTAGAAAAAAAGAAAAAAATCCTGTTCCGCTAAAAAGCGTGCTTGGGAAAAACCCAACTGGCCGTTTCGGGACAAAATCATCAACCCGCAGCTCTTCTATGACAAGGATGCCCGCATACCCTAAGTTTGAGGACGCTCGGCCCTCGGCCTCCCTGTCTTCGCAAGGGAAGAATAAGTATGATACATCGGGCTTTCCGACCTTGAAATCAGCTGGAAAGTCGCCGCGGATACTTTGTTATATATCTTTAAGAAAAAAAGAAAAAAAAAAGAATCTTTACCAATTTTTTATTCCACAACTCGTTATTTTGAAGACTGTTGACTAGATTCATGACCTACATGGGGCACCATAAGGCAGTACGCGTTCTCAGCTTTCAGACACGGTGATCACGTTTCCGAATCACCCAGAATTGGGCAACTAAATCGGTTTGATAAAATAATCGTAATTTTCTCAGTCTTTAATCAACAAAGTTGGTTTTCAAGAATACTTATCTCGAAGTTTTGTGATACACACAAGGGCAAAGTTCATTCTCCTTGCAATATTGGGATGCGAAAACCATGATTGTGCCTGGGTGCAGCTTTACACACACTTAAAGAGACAATGTACCTTTTCTAGTTTACTTTACATTAGGGCGAATACAAGATCCATTCTGGGCGTCCCTGGCGATCTTTATTCCATCATAAAAAGCGTAAGACCAACACTGGTCAATTAACTGTAGCCAATCTGGCTTAAGCTAAATGTTCCACCGTCTCTGCCACTGCTAATTAGGACAATGAAGACGAATCTTTTAGACTTTGATGAGATATGCCATGAGAGTCTCTTTTCGACGAGATTCCCTTAATTGACTTCAAAAAGTGGTCTCACTGTACTGACTTCAACGGTGTTGCAGAATTTGGGTTAAATGTGAAAACTCATGCACGGTTTCAGCAAAGACCTGCTGATGATTTTGATATCATTTCAGTTGTGGTAAGGTTCAATTAGGATTTTCGTCCTGATCTTGGTTATGGACCATAATCGATGATCGCCTGCGGAGACCCAAAGAAAAGACTCAAAAGTAGGTTGATAATAGGTGTCTTTTACGTGTGTGAAAATATGAAGGTGGAGAGAGGCATTCTATGAGATATAGCAGTAACTTTTATTAGTGTGAACTTTTATAGATACCTTGTTAAGCAAGTTTGGGTCCCTTAATCATCTAGCTGATACAGTTAGCAGACAGATTTGAGCACTCTCTTTTAAGTAACTTTTAACCTTACTCACTTCACATCACGACCAGCGTGCATGCGTATAAGCTTGAAAGGAAGTTGACTTTTCACGCAACATTTGGTAGCGTCGTTTTCATGTGCCACCCGACGTCACCTCTTTCCGTCTCTGCCGTCTTCTTCAATCTCCCCTAGGCAGGTGTCAACCTCAACAAATTGACTAATTCAAAGATTTGTGAAAGATTTTCCTTTTGTGAAGTGATACAGAAACGCAAATGCACATGTGAAAACCGGCCAAGTGACGGAGCACAAAAGGCGCTGGAACCACAAGTTTTCAATGCAAATAAGTGATTAGAGACTGCCGGCAATCTCCAACGGCTTTGGCGTGAGCATAAAGATCGTAAGCTCGATAAGACCTTTAATCAAAAGATCAGAAAATATGGATGCTGCACAGAGCGTGAGAAAATATTGTCTCCCTGGTTCATTTGTGCAAATTGCACCTATCGCAAGCCCAACTCCAGTAAGAACCTCGGAGATGATACTTGAAAAGACAAGAATTTTCTTAATCCAAATTGATCTTTTTAATTTGAGCTTTAAAAGCGCCTCTTTGTCACAGTCGTCCCCGAGGAGACTCTTAGCATACTTGTCAGGATGAAACCAGCGATGTATTCTTGCTATTATCGAGATCTCGTCGGTCGGCTGCGCTGCTTCAATTATATCCTGCCTCGAAGAATGTTGGCTTGACAGCATGTTGATTGAAAATGTTGAGATGAAAAGAAGAAAAAGTGTCACAAGATTTTCCCCAAAAAGCGGAGGGGGCGCGTTTTAAGCTTTTTTTTTTAAGATCACAAACACAACAGCGGGTCATTGCCTTAAGCTCAGGTCATGAGCCACGCAATAAACTCAAGCGCCAACTCCAAGGAACTGTTTAGCGCCCATATTATATGAAAATGAGTACATAATAAGCATAGACGTTGAGATAAAAACGTATTGCTAATCATTACTTTTTAACTAAAAAAGAAATTGAAGAGATTGTACATAATAGAAAAGTACAATATACTATGATAAAAAATTTTAAATGGGGTTTCCATGGTTTACCAACAAACGCAAAAACGTTAAAGTCACAGAAGACACAAAAATCTGACATTTCCCAAATTGAACGTAGTTCAAAGATTTACAGCTGAGACGGGGCGGCCATGGAGCGAAAATTTTCCCATTGCAAAGAAAAAATGATTATTTTCTTTACTACTACTCCCAAGCATTTCATAGTCTAGATTACAAATGCAAGGTGTAAAAGGGGCTTGGAAATACTCAGGCTGAAGCAACTTCCACAATTAGCACCCCTTTTGCAACCACCTATATGCAGCGCGTTAAGATATAGTGTTGCATAATATCCAACATAGTAGCCTTTGACGACAGTTTTATTCAAAGAACGTCTGCAAGAGTGCTTTTCATTTATCACATGATGAGGTGGCTTTCTTTGAAAAGGCATGAAGTACATCATTGGGACAGTTTAACTTCGTCAAGGAACACAGATATTTTCTCAGAAAAATCTCTCCGCTAGAAAGTCAGTTTGCAGTGCAGGGTCGTCTTCCCGTCATTCATGGTCGAGTTGCTTTTGAAGATCAGGCTGTTTTCAGTCTTTAAGACTTTGACATCTGGAGGCTTCCTAGTACTATAGCTTTTTCAGCTAGCTTCTAACCTCCCGTGCCATTTCTGCCTCTAGAGAGTGAAAAAAACCTAACCTTCAGCAATTCCAGGCACACTTTTGAAAAAAAACAAACCGATCCGAACGGGAAGTTGTGTTGTGGGTATACTTGGGTAGAATTCCCGAGCCAATACCAATCGATACCACAAAGGAACCCGTGTGTATCCTTTGCGACTTCCCCTTTACCAATTATGCTTTCCTCTGACTGTCGCTGGTATGCAATGATGATAAAATTTTATGTATAAAATTTTGTTTTTGCTTCAAAGTCAAAAGTCGAGAGAAAAAGCCATTTTCTTGAAGCGAAGTCATTGTTTCCGCTGATGAGGCACTTTAAAAGCGCCCCTCATGCATTTAAATTCACATTCAGACAGTCATTACCGGTGCGTTGGGTATATGATGTATCGTTATTCGAGGCTCGTGCCCGTCACATTGCGACTTCTTCAAACTTAAATGAGTAGATGAACTTTGGGTAAATTGTTTCTTTGGTTCCTTTCGATATCTTTCCCGATAATATACGTCCAGATTGACTTCGCTGCCAAGCATGGTCCATATGCGAGAATAGTGCCAGACCATAGGCACTCATTTCTCTGATCTTGGTTCAAAAATCCTGTAGAGGCCCGGCCACCACAATACATTAACTGATGTCACGCCCTGGAATACTTTTTTTGGGACTTTAATGACATGAATGTAATGTATAACATTCCGAAGTATCTCAAGAAGATGACAGTATGACATTCTCTTGCCAGTGGCTAGAAGATAAGAAGAAAAATAGAAATAAAAATGAATAAACAAACACATTGTGACAGGCTTTCTTCTTTTTGCATCATTTATTCAAATATAGAGAGTGGGACCCCGTGATCAACCGGTAACTATACAAGTTAAAACTCATTCTCCAAAAGAAAGTGAAAGACTCGGCCCTAGCCCCTGCTAGCCCCTGCAAGGTCGCCAAATCCCCAAAAATTCTTACTTCATCTTAAATTCCTTACTTCATCCTGAAACCCTTAAAATTCAATCCTTTTAGTAACCCGGCGCTGGAAATTCCTCACTTCGCGTCTCAATCTGATCACCAGCCCCGCTATAGCCGCACATCCAAACCTAAAATCACCGAAAATGCAGCCTGATCGTCAATCTTACCGGATCGCATAAAAGCCAGCCGTGAAGTCTGAGATTCGTGCCCGGCCCCCCTCATCCCACGAACACCCTTTCTGAAGATACTCGCACTATGCCATAGCTTCTTCCCTCTCAAATCAAGGAGATCTGAATTCGCATAGACTACGAATTTTGAAAGGGATTCCTTTTTTTTTCGAAATAAAAACAAAAAATAAAAAACGACTAATTTCGCTCGCGTGCAGAGTTTCTCTGACCATTATAGAATTGCAAACATTATTCAAACGTTATCCGCGGCGCACATCGCAAAAATCAGTATTTCTGCTGAAAGAAATTGAGAAGAATGTATATTGGTTTTGATTTTTAAGCATTTTTGAAACAAAGTCATGCCAACCCATAGGATCATAGTTTCTTATAAACACATGCAAAATGGATTTGTTGACTCTAGAGATATATGTCATATTGCCCCTCATTGGATACAATACTTGATATCGCTGACTCATTTTCCTTCCAATGATTTCTGAAAACACTGTGTATTTCCTTAAATTTCTATTCTATTTTACAAGTCGTTCCAACTGAACAAAGAAAAAACCCCATTTGACCCCTAAAACGGCTACTTGAATGGCGCCTTCAAAGGGTCGATCACCACACCTTGCTTGACAATAACCCGAGGGAGAATAGTCTTCTGGTGCGTGGCACTCGAGGCCCATTCTTCGCCCACGGGCATTCTCAACGCGCGCTCGTACTGCTCCCTGGACTCGTATGGGAACGGCACGCTCGAAGACTGGTACTTGAGGTTGTGCTTGTTCACGGTCTCATTGACAATCACATTGTCCAAACCTTTATCCTTTCTGTTATCTCTCTGGGCCACGCCGTCGATCTTGCGCACGAATTTCTTTTTCGGTTTTTTCTCGTCAACGCCTCCCCAGCCGCCCCACCCGGGCAACGTCAAATCCTCCTCCTTGTCGTCCTCAGCGGCAGCCACCTGCTCTTTTTCCGCGCGGAATTCCGCCACCACGTCGTCGCCGGCAAACGCCTCCAGGATGAGGTTCTGCTGGCGGAACATGCGCGTGTCGGCATTGTCGTCCTCGTCCTCGCTGCCCATCACATTCCCCAGGATATTCATCACTTTGTCGAGGTCGATATACGTGTCAGTCAGTTTAGCGGGTTTGCCCTTTTTGGACGTGTGTTTCGCGATCTTATTGGCGGCTTTTTCCAACTTGGACGAGTCTTGTGTGACAGTGGTGAACTTCTTCGACTTCTGCACGGTCTCTCCACCCGTAAGCCAGGGGTTTGCGCCGTCCGATTCGGATTCCGACCCGGCACCAGCATCGGATTTCTCAGATTTTCCGGATTTTCCAGATTTTCCGGATTTTTCAGATTTTCCGGGATGTTCCGTTTCGGACTCACCGTCACTCGGCTCGTCAAATCCGGTGAACTCCTCTTCTGTGACCTTGTTGCGCTTGGCTGGCGGTTCTTCTGAGTCATCACGGCGATCTTTGGCACTGAGACGGTTCTGCAAGCTTTTCGCATCGTCGTCTCTAACATCGCGTAGCGTGTCCTCCTCAATCTCTTCCATCTCTTCCTTGGCAGCTGCCACCAGCGGCGCGTACACACGACGGCCCATGTTTTTAAGCGTGTTGATCAGATTATCGTCTGCGGCCAACTCCTCGACACCACTGCCCTGCATAGACTTGACAAACGCCATTTCCTTTTCGTTCTCCTTACGTTTCTTCGCCTCCGCGGCCTTCATGAAGTCCATCGCCAACACACCCTTGCCCAAGAGTCCACGTTCCTCTGTATCGGATGCAGCATCGTCACGCGCGTATTCCCGCTCGATATCCGACACGTTGCCGTCGCTTTGCTCGCCTTCTGCATGGCCCAATTGCTTGGTGCGCAATCGCTCGCCCGCACGCAACATTTCCTCGAGTTCCGCACGCGTCAGCGCGTCTTTGGTGATGCCCGATTTGATCATGTTTTGCGCCCATTTCAGCTGGGTCTTGTGGCGGAGCGACATGCGTTCCTCGGCCCGTTTGCGGTCATGGTCCTCGGGGTCCAGTTCTGCATCGGAACCTTCAACCAAGTCTGCATCGCGCAACCGTTCGCGCTTGCGGATCTTGCGGAACTGTTTCGACTTGATTTTCTTGATTCGTTTCGCGCGCTGCTCGTCGCGGAACATGAGTTCACGCATCCTCCGGAGTTCCTGTGTGCGCTTGAACAAGTCCTCTTTCGAGAGCTTCGCCAGCGCCAATTGCTCAAACGTGGCCTCGTTAGACTCGTCTAGGAGAGCACCTGACTGCAAGAGCAGATTCACCTTCAGCTCGAGCTCGCTGGGCGCTGCCGTTTCGGGGACGAATCGGAGATTGTCATACTCGGCCTCGGCGTCCACTTCCTCCTGCTCCTCGACTGCCGGCGGCGGCAACGGGAATGTCACGTGATCGGCGTTCTGGAGCGCACGCACGCTCTCCTGCCACCGGCTCACGTCCTGCTTCGTGATGTCGTAGGCCACTTTCCGGTTATTGCGTTCCTGCATATGGCGCGGGAGCGGCACGGCAAGCGCCTTATTGTCGTCCTCATCGTCCTGGGCCACGAGTGGCGCTGCCAGGGGGTCTCCAGCTGCCATCATTTCCGCTAGAGAGAGCTTCGTGCCGTTTGTGGGCACGCTGAACTCATTCTCGGCTACTGTTTCCGTGATGAGACGTTTGTGCTTGTGTGCAGGTTTCAAGCTCTGTTGGACCCTCTGGACTGTATGCGCCATGTCGACGTCTGCGTCATCGTCCAGGCCACGGAGCATGGCTTCCTCATCCTCAGACTCTGACCCACTTTCAGATTCAGATTCGGACTCAGACTCGCTGAGGGACTCGGATTCCAGGGCCAGTCCTGCATCCAGGCTCGCCGTGTCCCATGCATCGTCCAACACGACATCCTTTGACTTTTTCGCCTGCGCCAAGTCCCGTTCGTCCATATCCCATGCCTCAGAAAGCGTCACGAGCTGCGATTCGTCAATACTGTGGTACCCCTCGTCGTCTTCGCTGCTAGAGTCAGAATCTTCGCCGCGGCGCCGTTTTTTGCTTTTATCCCTGATTGTTTGCGAGAATTTCGTGTTCAAAACATCGTAGTCGTCGTCAGAAGCCATGGCTTCATCGGAATCCAACTCCTCGTCTTCCAACCCGTCGCCGTTGGCATTTTTCATGAACTTGCGGGCATCCATAATTCCGTCGCGAACCTGCAAATCGTCGTTTTCGCCCTCAGACCCGGATTCGGACCCGTTAGCTGCCCGTTCCGCGAGATGAAACGCATCGAGAACTTTGCGCTCCGATCTTTTTTTCTGTGACCTGCCTTGTTTCTTCTTGGCCATCTTGGAACCTGTTTTTTGTATGACTATGAATAATCATGAGATGCTCATCTCGCTCGGTGTTTTTCCGGGTCGCTTCGCGGCACGTGACGCGCTCAACAGATAAGGTGTGCACATGGGCCCCGACAATAACAACAACATTGGGCAATACATTATCAAATATCCGGATGTTTTGGATTTGAAATCACTGCCTTGCTTGACGATGGAAAGATTTGGAAAGATATGGAGAATTCTGCATAACGTTTTGGGATTATCACAGGAACTAATGTCTCGGCTCACGGTTGAGCTGGATCACGTGATACTCATTTCGGTACCAAGAATACTCTCGTCCTGGAGATTTGATCTTTCATGAATAGGTACAGTGAAGTTTGTTCCCACCGTATTTTCTTGCTAGAGGACGAAGTACGGCTGTATCCTTTTAGAGAAAATCCCGAAACTATGATTTTCTCGCCAAAATCACCACTGTTTCATGTGATAGTACGGGTATGAAGCTATTTCTTTCCAGAAACCCCCGATTTTCTCAAGCCACGGTATACTACTGTAACAAGTTAACGGTATGCGCCTTGAATTATACCGATTTTGCGAATTTTTCGTGTCATCAAACTCGCTTTCACGATACTTTTTCATTTTCCTGTGGATTATTCTTATAATTCTGTACGCCAATATAACAGACCCATGGACCAGTCGTGTATCGCTCGGAAAGCCTAAAAGGGTGCATTTAACTATTAATACAGTCAGTGAATTCAGGAAATCAAAGTTAGACTAGATTATCGGGAGTTTTGTAATTCGATGTTCCTCTTCACCTTAGCTATTTCTCTATTTAACTGGCGTTTGAATCTGCAACATGGGGACTGTTTTTGTGGAGCTCTAAGATCCGGCAACGGTCTATGAGGGCTCGAGAAGTGAGCCAGTTTTTAAATTTCTGGATTTTGCATCCGGATTTGGCACTATTTTTAGGCTTGTTCAGCTCATGGAGCCCCTAAAAAACTCGCTTTATCTAATAGACTTCCAAATATACTTTGTGTTCTGGTAACGCCTTTTCAGTGTATTGTCCATGTCATACAATGTCAGCAAAAGCGAAAAAAGGAGAGAAAAGAAAAAAGGAGAGTTCTAGTCCATCTATAGTTGATCTACACCAGCAACGTTTGGAACGGTTGTAAAGAATGATAGAGGGGTTGTTTGAATGCAAGAACTTAGGCCTCAGAAGCGGTAGTTCATACCCTGATACCATCCAGGCGTTGAATGGATTGCAGCCGCCCGTCACAACAGTATATGTCCTGCAACCGGCGCAATTGCTAGTATTCAATTTTTATATTTGTATTCTTTCGTTACTTGTTTCAAGCTTTCACTCGTGCAGGTGCATGCTAATCCCGACCTACTGAGAAACCAAGGTAGCGAGACAAAACGTAAC
>JAKTVE010002461.1:0-11683 GCA_030557065.1 Metschnikowia rubicola | reverse complement strand
TGTATCCTTTTAGAGAAAATCCCGAAACTATGATTTTCTCGCCAAAATCACCACTGTTTCATGTGATAGTACGGGTATGAAGCTATTTCTTTCCAGAAAACCCCGATTTTCTCAAGCCACGGTATACTACTGTAACAAGTTAACGGTATGCGCCTTGAATTATACCGATTTTGCGAATTTTTCGTGTCATCAAACTCGCTTTCTCGATACCTGTGAATCTGTGGATTATTCATATAATCTTGTACGGTACGCCTTCTTCATAGACCCGTGGACCAGTCATGTATCGCTTGGAAAGCCTGAAAGGGTGCATTTTGATATTATTACAGTGATTAAGATCAGAAGTAAACTCGATTCTCGGATGTTTAGGTTCAAGATCTTCCTTTAAAAAATGATATTTACTTTTGTAATTGGTGTTCGAATCTGAGACATGGGGACTGTTTATGTGAAGTGGCAAACACTCTATGAGGGCTCGAGAAGTGAGCCAGTTTTCGAATTTCTGGATTTTGCATCCGAGTAAAAATTTGGGACTATTTTTGGGCTTGTTCAGCTTATGGAGCCCCTAAAAACTGCTTTTTTTAATAAACTTCCAAATATACTTGGTGTTCTGGCAACGCCTTATCAGGCTGTTGTCCATGTCATATAATATCAGCAAAATCGAAAAAAGGAAAGAAAAGAAAAAAGGATAATTTTAGTTATGTTATAGTTGATCTACACCAGCAACGTTTGAATCGGTTGTAAAGAATGATAGAGGGGTTGTTTGAATGCAAGAACTGGGGCCCCAGAAGCAGTAGTTCATACCCTGAGACCATCCAGGCGTTGGGTGAATTGCAGCCTGTCACAACAAGATACACCCTGAAACAAGCGCTATTGCTAGTATTCAATTTTTTTATTTGTATTCTTTCGTTACTTGTTTCAAGCTTTCACTCGTGCAGGTGCATGCTAATCCCGACCTACTGAGAAACCAAGGTAGCGAGACAAAACGTAACAGTGCGTGAATCGGCTTGTGTTCTTTGATGCAACAATGTATGTCTCAGCTCTCTGATGACGACCTCATTGAATTGAAGTCTGGCCACTCCAATGGCAAGGTGTGGAATCACTGCGTGAAGCCAAAAGCACTCAATTTCAAGGGATTGGACGCTCCGAATCGAACCACATATCACTGAGTTACCAGAAACATGACGCTCGCATCTCGCGTTATCTACAATGCATCAAGTCTGTCATTGATTTCCTCCGCCGACAAGTTCTTAACTCGCGGCCCGAGCACGTCGGTGCCCTTGAATCCCAACATATGTTCCTGTGGGTCGCTGATCACGGATATATCCAAATTCTCGCCAATCAACTCGCCGTCCACGGACTCCTTGAGTGCTAGGAGCGCCACGTGGATGACATCCTCCAACTCCAAGTCCTCGTTCCAGCGCTTCTCCAAAAACGTCTTCGCCAGCACCGCAGTCTTGCCGATGGCGGTAGCCTTCCAGGGGAAGTAACTGCCCGAAGGATCAACCTGGTACAACTGGTACTTGTCTGAATGCAGGTCGTATCCGCCCACCAACAACGATACACCAAAGGGACGGATCCCGCCCAGCTGGGTCAGCTCCTGCATCACCTTGGCGAGTTCCTGTACCATGATCCGCACGGGCGGGTACTCGTTGTAAATCCTCTTGTAGTTTGTGTGCGCCAATTTCCTGGCGCGATCCACCAAGACCCGGAAATCGGGGCCCATGCCGGAATACGTCATGGCAATGTCTGGTGTGATCATCTCTACTTTCGAGTTACACTCATTCTTGACCAAAGTCAGGTTCAGCTTTCTTTCCGTGGCCAAAACGACGCCGCTGGCGGACTTAATGCCGATCGTTGTCACACCTTGTTTCACGGCGTTTAACGCGTACTCGATCTGGACCAATTTGCCGCTAAAATGTTAGTTTTCTTCCCGGTTTTTTCGTGGAATCATGAGATTTTGGGCCATGCATACCTTGGCGAAAACGTTGTCAACGAAAACGAGTATCTGTCAGCCATTTTTGTGTGTTATCAAGTGTACTTGAGGAGTATATGGAAGCGGTTCGCGAGAAGTTGTTGCCTCCGTGGAGTACGTCACGTGACAAACATGCCCGCCACCACCATTCTCGTATACCCCTAGACGGCAAAAAAAAAAGAGTAAATTTGTTTCAGAGCGATATGAATCATTTTTTGATTGGAAACTTCAATTAGCCATTTGTATAAATTTATAAAAAAAGATAGTGTGAATATTTTTAAAGGCATTCGTCTATTGTATGTGGCTCTAGCCTTTTGCTGGGACCATTTTGATTGCGAAAGGCGTCCTGTAGCAGGCTTTAGTTTATGATCAATACGATAATGATACTTTTTTTTTGTTTGCTTGATTTATATGATTAAGAATCGGGAACTATATTTGTTCACCTAGCTTTTTACAACACTATATTTATGCATGTATAGAACCTCAGTCAGTTTCCCTACCGTGCACTGTAGTTGATACATGTGATTGTCGGGACTTCTCTTCATGTGGAGATCTTTTTTTTTTCTTTTTTATCTCTGTTTTTACCTTTGGGAAGTCCGATGCCGTCTCAAAAATACGATGTTTTATCGTTTGACTCCTGGAGAGGTACTCTTCCAGTCAGACATCGAATAAAGTTAGAGAACGAAGAAAAATAAAATACACTTCAAGGCTTAAGCGAGAGTTAATGATAAGGGTCTTTCACGACACGCATAAACCATAACAAATATACTTCCTTGTATAGGGTCCGAGAACCAAAAGCCTACTTTGGTGAAAGCCATCGGTGATTCTTTACAGTGGCCCAGAGAGAGTATATGAGCTAGTCAAGCAATTGACGATTTCATCTCGTGAAATGCAAAAAGCAAATTACTGAAGGAGATAGTGTTGCGTCAGCCAGATTTACAACACATCTGACTTTTTGTTGCCGAAAGTATCGTTTCCACATCGACTTTCCATGGAAACTCCGTGACGTTTTGCTAATTTCCTGGCTCAAATCTCTTGGTATACCATTTATTGGAAATCCAATGTCCATTAGTCTCATATCCCAGACGGATTGGAACCATATTATTCTCGTATAGAATTTAGCTTTGGCTTTGAACCTACTTTCTGAGCAGTGAAAAATGTTACCCAGGACTTACTACTCCCAGAAATTGCAACAAACATATAATTAAACTAGTATCCAAAAATTTATAACCTCACATGGCCAAAACGGTAACGCAGAAAAGATTGAAAGCTCCCCTACTCGTCCTCATCGTCGGTGTCCGGGAACTTGGGTGTGCCCTTCGGGCTGCTCAACCACTCGATGTGGCGCAAGCGTCTTCTCTCGGCCTGCAACTTCTTATCGTTTCTGGTCATCTTCTTTTTGCGGGTTCTCACCTTGATATTGGCCGGCGAGTCGTCGTCGTCAGCCCGCTTCTTGACAGGCTCAGGCGCAGGCGATGCTTCGGCCGATTCGGCTCCGTCGGCAAACCGAGAGTTGTCCACAACAGCAACACCCTTCTGCACAACCTCACCGTTTTCCACATGCCATTGTTCAGGACACAAGGCACCCACAAACTCGTTGTTATGCGAGATCATCACCACACCTCCGGTCCAATCACGGATCGCCACGGCCAAGCCTCCCAAGGAGTCTCTGTCCAAATAGTTAGTGGGCTCGTCCAACACCAACAAGTGCGGGTTGTTCCACATGGCACCGGCAATCACCACCTTGACCAATTGTCCACCAGACAACGAGCCCATGGGCGTGTGGTCGGCAATATCGCCGTCCAAGCCAACATCCTCAAAGTGCTTTCTGATCACGCTGGGCGTCAATTCTCTGTAGCCCAAACCCTCTCTCGAAGCCTCGTGGTCGTCGAACTTTTGGATCAACTTGTGGAAGCCCTCTTTCTCAAGAAACTCACGGGGCACCCACGAGTTGTATTTGGGCAAGTAATTCTTCCACTTGACCTCGTACTGGAACGACTTCTTCAACTTCTGTCTGCCCACAAGCGCCTCGATCTGTCTGGGCTGCACGCCTTCGCCCAACTCAACCATTTTCTCCATGAGCTCCTTCTCTTCCTTCGAGATCTTACGCGACTCCTTCAACAACACCTCACGGTCATCTCCGAAGCGGTAACGCCACTGCAAGTACTGGTTGGCGGTCTTCTCCTTGTGCTGTTCCACGTGCTGCAAAGCGTGCTGCGCGATGTAGCCAATACGCAAGTTCGGGTGCTTCTCGACCTTCCCCGAGTCGGGCGTGGTCTCGCCGGTCAATAATTTGATCAACGTCGATTTGCCTGCACCATTGGGGCCCAACACGGCCACACGTGACGACAACGACAAGCTGCAGGACACGTTGACCAACGACGGCTTTGGCGCTCCTGGGTACGTGAAGGTCACGTTGGTGACCCGCGCAATGGCCCTGGTGCTGGATTTAACTCCAGAAAGAATGCCTGGTGGCGGGAACGCCATCTTGACGATCGAGTCAGTCAACGTATAGTACGACTTGCCCTCGGGCTTGATCTTCACAAACTCTGACAAGTTACCCTTGTAGTAGGCCAACTTCTTGTTCTCATAGTGAATGATGTCCGTGCACACGGCGTCCAAGAACCCGGAGTCGTGCGACACGATCAACGAGGTGATTTGGGTGTTTTCCACCAAGTAGTTCTGGAGCCATTTCACGTTGCCGACATCCAAGTGATTGGTGGGCTCGTCCAAGAGCAAAACGTCCGCCTTCATCAACATCGCGCGCGCCAACTCAAGCTTCATTTTCCACCCTCCAGACAAAGAACCGACATTCTGCTCCAATCTCTCGTCAGGGAAACCAACGGCTTTCAACGCCGAGGCGATTTCGTCGCTGCTCACGTGCTTCAACTCAGGGTCGGAGCCGATGAATCCAACCAAATCCATCTCGCCCTCTTCGCCCTGCAATCTGTGCTCGACAAAGCACGTGCGCACCTCCTCGGGCGAAGGGAAACCCTCCAATTGGCCCTTGGAAATGGCCCGCATCAACGTCGATTTTCCGGCACCGTTCCGGCCACACAAGCCATACCTGTGGCCCTTTAAGAGGCGCAAAGTGGTCTTGTTCAACAACATACGAGACCCGTAGGCCAAGGAGAAGTCGGCATTGACAACTTCCACCGCGCCTTCCTCAAGCTCCTCGGTGATCTGGTTTCTGGAATTGAATAACGCCTTGACATTGGCCACCACCTCGTCCACGTATGCGGATTTCTGCTCAGCAGAGAATATCTCATTGATGGTGTCACATGCCTGGTGCAAGTACTCGGCCAAGCGTTTCCAGTCGTTGACGTTGGCGTCGGTCTGCAAAATCGTGGCCACGTAGGTCGTTTCAAGCGGGCCAGAAAGCATTTCCTGAGCGATTTCGGGCGTGCTGACATTCTCCTTCAAGAACTTCTCTGCAGTGGCCACCGAGATGCGTCCGTGGAACTTGCCGTCGCACTGCTCATCCTTGGCCTCCTGCAACACCTGTAACGCCTTGGCACCCAAGGTTCTCACCTCGGGCAAGGATGCGTTGTTGACCACTTTTTCGACGCCGGGCATCAAGATCGGGATATACGACTCGATTTCCCTTCTGTTGTTGACCAAGCGCGTCAAGTTCTCGGTCACGGTGACTGTCTGTCTAAGCTGGTCGTTTGACGACGACGACATCTTCAAGGACTTGTCCAAAATCGGCACCATGAGCGACAAAACTGGCTCGGTGACCTCGGCCACAAACGTCACCAGCGAGAAGTTCTTGATGCACTCGGGCACCTTCTTCGGGTCGGCCAACGTCTCGACGATCAAATCGTACTTGTTCTGCAAGTCCAAGTTGTCCAAGACCTTGACAAACTTCTTCAATGTCTGCAATCCCTGCGCGGCCAACTCGGGCTTGAAATCCGTGGCCAGATCCGTGAGCACGGGCACCGCGGTCCTGAATTTCATTTCAAGCAAATCCGCAGGCACCTCGTCAATGACCCGGTCGACAATCTGCAACGCGGCGATCTTCAGGTTCCACTTTGCCGACGACGCCAAGTACTCAATGAGCGTGTCCAACACAATCGACCCCACGGCCTCGACGGGGAACACGCCGTACATCACATCGACCGTGTGCTTGGCCGTGCGCAACACGTTCTTATCCTTGTCGGTGAAGAGGTCGAAAACGGCGCCAAAAAACTGCACCAAGTGCGCCTCCTTCGGCGTCTGGCCAGCCATCTGGAGCGCCAACTGCTGCACAATCAAGGGCGCCAGTTCTCTGATTAACGCGGTATTTTTCGGTTTCGCCAACGACTTTAAAACCTCAAGGAGCCTCCATTCCTCCACAACACCCGCCGACGGCGCCTGTAAGATCTTCTGTGCGATCTGCTCGGCCTGTTTTTTCACGTCGGACGGTTTTTGCGCGCGCTGAACTTCGCTCAAATGTTCCAGGATCGGCGTGTCGCCGCCCAACTTCTGCAATGCTGCAGTCAACGACGCCACAGACACGTTAGAGGCTCCGGCAGAGGGTGTGGCGGCGCCGCTGGAAAGGGCCGATTGCGGGCCGGAACCGGCGAGACTTCCAGCCTGGAAATTCTGAAATCCGCCTTGGAAATCGGTTTGCCCATTCTGGGAACCGTAGCCGCGCGGCTGCTGCTGCTTTGGCTGCGGCTTTGGTTTCTGCTGATTCAAGAAATCGTCAAACGAGATTTGCTTCGACATTAAAGTTTTTGCAAGAAAAAGCGGTGCGTGATATTTTTAGGCGATGCCCTGCTCGCTGTGAAAAATTACACTCTAGATAAGATGCCACGGGCACACCCGTACACCATGTCATCACTGCGGCGCGCTGCCCAGATTGGTCCAGACTCCAGACGTCTGCCGGGTTGATAGGATAGAACGTGAAAATCAGTTAAATTGAGCTTTTTGCATGGAAACCACTATATTTTCTTAAATCTTGACATCTGGAAGTTTTTTTTGGCGTTTCCGAAATCGGGTCATTAATATATCTGGTGTATTCTCATATCCTAGGCGTGCCATATGGTGAACTATTCCGAGCGTCGGTATGCACTATCGCGCCCAGCCCGCTTTTCCCTGCACTCCAGCCTGCTTCTAAGCAGACTGGTGAAACATATAAACCTGGGATATGCATAGAAGGGTCTCGATTGACATACACTTAAGCTGATTTTTATTCGGGACAAAATTCTCGAAAGCTCAGCTAGAATGACCCGAAATCATCTTATTGGTGGGTCATTCGGGAAATTCACACCATGGCACAGAGCCTTCTGCGAACAACTTCCTGCTTGCTTGCCAAGGCCGATTCTCTATTCACAGTTCCAACATCTAGCATTTAACACAAAATAGCATAACTGAAATTGGTAAATTTCCAGATAGCCAATTGCAGGAAAAAATTGTACCGAGGTATGCTTGATTTGCTTTTCACGGCAAAAGCAGCAGGCGTCTTTTCCCACCGCACGTGAGAAAATGATCACGAAACTTCCGGAACCTCTAAGAACCTCAAATTTGGCCATTTATAGCAATCTGTAGGATGTTCGCTCGCCGCAAGAAGAACTTTCCAAATGCAGCAAATGCGAGTGGTAATTTGAACCGCTGTAGGCGTCTTGAGCTCCCTATATACACACCTTGGCTGCATCGTTGAAATGCTTCGTGGCGAGCCCAATCAAGTAGCGAGACAAACTCAAAGTAGCGTAAGCGATACCTGGTCTTGCAGTATTAGCGGCATGGACAGATTCACCAACCATGCTGAGGAATCTGGTTTCATTGCAAAGCTCACCACATCATCTCTGACATCCAGTTTGTCAGTGGACGAAAATAGAACAGATCAGATGCTGACCTGTTAATTAGTTCACCCTTAGATTCTTGGGGTAATTTGCTAATGTAGTCCGTAAGACCAATCTCAATGGCTCAATGCTCATTCCTCAGGACCCATTGGGTTCACCCAATCACTTCATCTCGAAACGTTTCGAAGGAAACCTTTCAACTTTTCCAACCTCTTAGACTCCTTCTCGTAAGGTCCAGACATAAGCATATCGTCCACAAAACGGGCGATCCTGAATAATGCAAAAGATTTCGTGCACCACCATGTACAGGTCATAAAGACGCTGCATATAGTCCACCACACAGAACTATATCTGTTCCATCATTTTGAACGCTTACTCGGGTATCTGTGCGTCGGTGCCGTTTGCTAGAATACCAATGAGGTCTGGCTCGTCGATAGTCACCGTTTCCGTATCGCTCTCGTCAGTGGCCATGTTTTCGTGTCTAGACTGTTCCCAAGGCTGGCCCAAATCCGGCCCCGTAGCCGCCGGCGTTTCTGCAGCATCATTTTCGAACGTGATTTTCTGGTTCTTGAGATCGTCTCTGCTTAAAGTATACCGAGCAAAGACGCTTTCTCTTGGTTTACGCACGTCCTCGTGCTCCGGATCAAGCGAATCACGTCGCTTGTCGACGAGCAAGTCTTCAAAGTTTGAGCGCGTTGCCGAGCCAGAATGCGCCTCGAGAAAATCTATGTCTGAGGGCGGCTCAAGAAGGTCCACGATTTCGCGTATAGACTTATTGAGTTTCTGCCTCGAGTTTCGGAGATATTCAAGGTCCACATGCGGAATCTCTATGCTTGCTGAATTGTCAGGAGGTGTGGATTTGCCATTGGCCTGTGACGGCGCCAAATCCTTGGTAATATGAAGATTTCTGAGATTTTTTTCGTTTTCACTCACCAAATCGCCGTTTGAAAGGCTGCCTGACTGTGAATCAGTACCCTTCTCACTAGCAGAGCCGCTATTTGTAGAGAGACTTTCTTTTTTCTCCAGATTTTCGCCTTTGGCGGTTTCTAGTTTCTCCTCCAAAAGCTTAATTCTTAACGCCTGTTTCTCGTTGACATACCGCACGCTATTGAGCTCGCTCGTGAGCTGCTGGATCCTGTACCGCATCTCCAGCTTCTCCAAGTTCGTCACGATTTTGAACCGCTCCAAATTCGTGAATTCTGACGTCAAATAGCTGATGACGCCGGGAAGCGTATAGTTGGCCAAGGGGCCCGCCGGCTGAGGCTGGGAACCGCCCTGATTTGGCGTGTGAGCATACTGGGGCTGTTGAGTATTGGCATTAGAGTATACTCCTTCTTTTCTGGCCCCGCCGGCACCTGTTTGTGTGGGTTTCATGGGGTGTTTTGACGTGTTCTATAGGTATATGAATGCGGCGTGAGGGTGGGGTCAATTTTTCGGTAAAGGCTCTCTAAAACGGAATTTTTTTTTGTGCGACTGGATTTTGGGTCTTATAAACAATCACTTCCTGTCGTCTAATCTCGAGCCGGATTGTGTGCTGGTGCCTTGTTGGTGGGGGTATAGATCACTGTTTGAGCCTACTTTCTGAGGTCGTGTATCCCAGGCGACCGACGCGTCACGTGCCCCGGAGACCGGTCGCTTGCAGCCATTAGTAAACCAGGCCAGGGCTAAACATAGGGCCAAGCCACGTATTTTGGTCACGAGACGATGAAATATAAATTCTCACAAGACAAGATTCAAGTCAATGGGATTGTAGATATGTTTTTTTTTTTTGTTTTGTTTTCAATTCTTATATGACAATTCATCGTCGACCGTGGTTTCGGGTGTTTTCCTCGTCATGTATTATTGTTGAGATGCGTAAAGCGCCGCATCTAATGAATGCTCTGCAGGAGAACCCGTCTGTTTGTTTCCATATTAAGTCGCTCAGTGGAGAGTGGGTCATGAACTTACTCATTAAATCCTTGAAGGTCTCAGTAGGAGCAGCTGAGGTGGTTGAAGCAGAAGTAGACCTAGCCATAGTAACAGTATTGTGACTTATACATTCAACTCGTTAATCAACTGAGTGACCTGTGAGGGCAACCCAGTCCCCTTTTGTATTTAACCTCCCACATAATAACTCCTGTAGCTGAACCTGAGTATTTCGTGAGACTCCATTGTTTAACATGCGATTCTTAGAATACCGCACTGACCTCATTGTTCAATATGCGGGTAGCAGGTTCCACGTTACCAATTAGGACTGTTTAGGACACCACCGCGACATCCCAAGGAGTCTAGTCAGTCCAGCGGGACTGTTTCTTGAATTCAAGTGAGAGAGCTCTGTCGAAGAGACTCTCATGGCTATCATCATCCATAGGTCTGTCACCAAAGTCCTCTTATGAGGAGCTGGCTACAGCCAGATCAGCTACATCTGGTTTATAATGAGAGCAGGGTCGCCACAGGCGCCCAGAGTAGATCTTGTATACACCATAACGTAAACCAGACCGTATAAAGTAGATTGTCTCGTTAACTGTGGATAGCCATGGATGGCTTTTTTTTTCCAAAGAATCATCATATTACATGGCGTGATCACACACCATGTGCGTATATGCGGACGCATGTACCTTGAGTCACAACAATAGAAAGGCACGTCTTGGCAGCGTCTAGTCGTCACGTGTGCATTGTGCCTAGTGCGACTCGACCCTCCCAGGGCCTTTTTCGTCAAGATTATATGCGGCATTTGAACGTGGTGTATACTTAATGCGTGGATTCAGGAGGGCGTTTCCAGACCGACTATTTTCACATGGTAACTCTCCTTTTGCTGTGAATGAACACAATTCTAAAATGTACGAAAACGATTTATTAGTGAAACCTCATAGCATAATGTGGTCACCAAGTAGTTTGAGAAGGAGAAAGTCTACTCTGTGTAGAATATATTGAGTATGCAAAAAATGATACTTAAAATCAATTTTACAGTCTTGGATCAAAATTTGTTCAAACTAAGACCAGCAAGAATCGCCAAAAAAGCATCAAAAGAGAGCGGAAGCGAAGTATGTTCTTTCGTCCAAACCCTTAAAGCACTTGGACCTCGAGTCAGTCACGTCTGCTGACCCAGGTTGGGTATTTTGAAGCGATAGTTGCAGCATGGTAGATGTACTTTAGTGATCATGATATGGGCCTGAGTGTAAAGTGAAAAGCAATGACACTTGTTTCTTCAATGCCAGCTTTCGAAAACGAAGAAAAGATTAATGTTTTTTTTTCAAAGATCTATCACATTATGTAACGCTCTCATCAGTGTGTGACAGGCACACCTTAACAGTTGCAAAAACTATACAACATATAGAAAAAACATATAATAGATCACCACTTCACCCCGAAAATCGTCTAACATCGATGAATTTTTTTTTAAAGATAGATCACATTATTCGATTGAAGTCTGCACGAACAGTAGGATTAAATCATGTTATCCAGAGGGGAACTTTGTTCATATCTGGCCATTTTCTAATTAGCGCGTCCTATAATGTGACAAACCACCAAAAATCGATACATTTGCCACAAGAAAAAGTGTTTTTGAACAAGAGCACCAAATTTTGTATCCGGAAAGAGAAAAGAGGTGAGCTCATTCAGCAGGAAAAATCTAAAAAAGATTGCAACACCGTAATTTCGCATATGGTCTCCCACTACACTACTCAGTACGGCTCTGCGAAGGTTAACTAACGTTGATCGGACGGGAAACAGTGCTTTCTTCGCGAAATGGTCGCAACCGAAAGATTTAGATTTTGGCCTTGACAGAAACGCTATGCTGAAAATAGCTCACGAAAGCCTTTGAAAACATCAACACACGCGCAGAAACGTGCTCTCAGGCACAATTAACCAAAAATATTACACATCGCTATAGATCAGAGTCTCTAGAAGCATATTATATTATAGTACATGTATTTGAAAGTCATTAGTT